>PVJX010006144.1:0-79893 GCA_004027295.1 Dolichotis patagonum
GACATCAACAGTAGCTAACACCATATCACTTACTCTGCTATAGTTGAGCATAGTTTCAAATACAATAATATCAAACATAACACAATAGTATAAAGCCATGCATAGAGTGAAAGAATTACAGGGCTTTCTGAACCGAATAACAGAAAATGATCAATGGGTACTATAATATCTCATTTTCGATAAAAAAAAATTTTTGTTTAAGCTATCACACATATTCAAATTCCAATAAGACACAATGTGATAGATAGAACCAATGGTAGTAGAACAAAAGAAGCATGGTAGGACTTCTAAGAAGGATGATATTAAATCAGCAATAGCTGTCATAATGTTTTGTTTTCTTCAAAACAGCTGTTCATATCATCACGCATGATATAGTCAAACAAAACACAGACACACTCTTGATGATCTCACAGACAAAGGGCAAACATTCATTTTGCACAAGGCCAGGAAGGCACTTTGAAGCTTGCTGGCAAAGTCTGTTTTTCTTTCTAGTACATAAGAGGCAGTTTTAATTTGAGTGAAGTAAATGCACAGAATTCTCCAAAATGTCTGTTGGAAAATCAGAAAGGTTCGGAGTCAGTGTCTTAAGAAGAATACATCAGAAAGATCAACAGCTTCATGCTCCCTCCAGAAAGAAATTAACACACATTTGAACAGATGTCTGTAAAGCTTTTCTGCAAAATCCAGAGTATAAATGTTTTAAGCTTGAAAGCAGTGGAATCTCTGTCACAGTGATGCCACTCAGCCTCTATAGCATGAAAGCATCTATAGACTGTATACAAATGAATAAATATGCCTTTGTTCCAGTGGAACTTATTTACGGAGTCAGGCAGCAGGCCAGGTTTGCCTCCAGCGCCATAGTTTACCAATCCCTGATTTAGGCAAACCTGTATTCAGAGCAATGGTAATGTTTCTTACGTTTATAGGTTTCTCATTCCTATTTTATGTCTTTTCACATACTGCAATATACATAAGCATGTGCCCAAAGTAATAAAAAACATAATTCTACATTTACCATGAGGTATAATTTGTAATAATGATGCTATAATGAAGTATTTCATCAGAAACCTAGTATTTATCCATTTAAGTCCAATTTTTACCAGTATTGATAAACTTTGGTTATCTTCCTATGTCAAAGATTATTTCTCTTTGCCTTATAGTGAATGCAGTTAAACTTTTCTTACCTTCATAAGTAGTCTTTTGAATTCTTAGGTGCTTGAACTGTCCCGACACAAATGCCCTATGTTAGTTCTCCTTGATGTTTTAAAAATTTCCCAGTGGTTATTTCTACTACCTCTACCTTTTCTATCAGCTATCAATGTCACTGAATCTATGTCTTTCTAGTAGCTGCTTTCTCTAAATCCATACCACCTTCTCCCACATACCCACGCACAAAATCTATTCACAATGAAAGATAAATTCTGATTGAAAGACACACATCACCTAGTTTCTGCAATCACATAAATTGTCAGAACAAACTCAAATTAACTTCATTTTCTGCAGACACAATTCACAATAGCTGTTTCCTGCAGCACTCAATACCTTGGTTGTGTCTCATTTTGGAGTAAGATTTCATAACATTGAAGTTAATGAAAATGTGTTAATAGATAAATGAGGAGTCTTCTTAGTATCTTAAATAGCTCCCTATTTTCTGGGTTATTTGGAAAAATTGATGTAAGAATTTTTTTCTTTTGGCCTTATATTGTCTATTCTACACCCTGCTTATCTCTCAGTTTGTCTCGTGCAGTTTAACACAATACATCTCAACCATGGACCACATAAGAATCCTCCGCAGAAAATGTGAAAAATACCAAACCTAGATCCCACCCTGCTAAGTCTTCCTATCTGTTTGTAGGACTGAGAATATACATTGTTATTCCTTGTTTTCTTTGTGATTTATTTATTTGTTTGCTTATAACTTATGTGTAATTTTCAGGTTAGTCAACTGCTAACAACCATTAACTTCCTGCACACAATTCCTTTTAGAAGCCTGTATTATAAGACTAAATAAGGAGTAGGTTACACCAATACTCCTGTCTATTTCGTGGCATTGAAATTAACAGTTAATAAATGTGTGCTTACCCACGGACTTTAACTTCCTGTTTGGTTAAAAAAAAAAAGTATAAGTTTTATTCTCAGTGACCATAGGGAAAGTAGTAAGATATTAGCTGTCATTGTTGAGGTCTTTCAGTCTCTTTTTCCTTGGTTGACTACTGTGTCTTAAAAGACTGTTTTGATTTTTTGGTAACCAAAACTATGTGCATGTCACTGTCTTTCTCTATCATAGCGCCAGAAGAATGGGCCACAACCCGCTCCAGCTTGAAGGCACCACCCCCCAGGTCAGCGAGAGGGGGATACAGGGAGCACCCCTATGGTAGATATTGAAGGTCCTCCTCACCTGTGACTGCACCCAAAGAGAGTGCATAGCCTGTGGTCTCCACGTAAACAGCAACGAGACAAGTAATAGTCCTTTTGTTTGTCTTTTCTACCCTAGGGGTAACTGCTCCAAGTACTCACATGTATTTCTTGTATTGCTTTCTATGCTGTGGGCGTGGCATTGACACTAGTATATTTTAAACAGCAAACTGAACAAGAGACGTTGGCAGGCGTAGTTTATAAACCACTCAGTAGGATGATATTCTCTTGGTTGTTTTCATTGTTGTGTGTAATCTTTTTTTTTCTTTTTCTTTTTCTTTTTTTAAGAAAGAGCATGAATCTGTTAATGGATTTTGAACCTCAACCAATTAGCAGAAACTTTGTTTAGGGTTACTAAAAGCCTGTAATATGATTTTTGAACTAGCTGATAATAAAGTTGTAGATAAGATGTTTTAACCTGTCTTCTAATATCTGTTAGTTAGATGAAGATGTTCGATATTAAGTTTGTAAATTTAATTTTAAATGCTGTCTTAATGGGGTTGAAAACAAGCAGCTACTGTATGTATGTAGCTAACTGAATTTGTTCAGTGTTTTAACCTGTATTTGTTAAAAAGAAAAAAAACACACATAAAGTTCCATGTGTAAGCTTCTCTAAATAGGAAACCACAATTTGTCAAATATGTTTGCCATAATTTGTCAATAAAGCTGAAAACTTTTGTAAAAACTAAATTTGGAATTACTTGTTTTCTAGCTTTAAATGCCTGCTTTATTTCTTCTTCAGAGATGCCTAAAATGTTTTCTATTTAAAAATTACAAAAATGAACCCAAGCCTGTTTTAAGATATTTGTGTAATACTTAAAAATGTATTAATAACTTATGGTTGTTAAACAATTTAAAAGTTAACAAACTAAACGGTTACATGAATCATGGTTAGTAAACACTAATGTATAACATGTTAATGGAAAAAATGGATTTAGAATAATAAATGGATTTTAAACTATCCTCTAAGCTTTATCTTGCTAAACACAAATTCTGATTGACTTGTTTGCATTAGCATGTCTCTCGTGAGAAAGAGTAATGGAGTATAAAGAGGTAAGATTACCACTTACCACTGTCTAAATGCCTAGTTCTTCAACCTTTGAGTTTCCCCGCACATTAAATATCCCATCCAACATGTAAGCATTGCGTAGATTCACTTGCCTGTTTTCACTCAAAAGAGTGCGTGGACTTCATTTTTGTAGTTGATAACAATTTGTTTTGACAAACAAATCATCAGTGTCACGGCCAGTTGTTGCGATTCAACCTCAAAAACTTTATTTGTAATTTTCAGTGCTAAATATCACCGCCCTTGAAGGCAGTTTAGAGGGCTGATATTTCTTTTGAGACTATCAGACTTGATGGCTGATGATTATTAAGGAAATATGTCGCAGGACTCAAAGGATGACTAAACGTTAAACAGGTAACACTAATAGTAACTCTGTAATTTTGCCTATGCCACAGTAATGTTAAATATTCTCAGTTATTAAGTTCCTGATAGTTAAAAAAGTAAACCTACAAAAACATAACAAATAGGTCTATAGGCTACTAAAACAACTAATTAACATTAACTAGAGGCACCAAAATTATTTTACAATATATAACCCTCAAGGCAATAAACAGAACTAAAATTAACAATAATAGTAATGCAACTCTTTCTAACATCAAACGTAAGCTAAATTTTGATGGAAAAGAGAAAGCAAAAGACTTGATGGTAGGGATGAATGCCAAAACTGTTGATTTTTTACATATAGTTTTTTTGTTCTTGGTGGCTTTTGTCAATGTGATCGGTTTACTTTTTTGCTGCTGACCAGCTTAGGCATACTGCCGTTCAGTTCCTGCAGCTGGAGTTGCATGCCAATAGTTTTATGAAAGTGTGTGTTGCTCATCAATTGAAAGTGTAAATATTTGCCTTGCACAAAATGCTATAGAGTCATATTTAATTTTATTTTTCTATTCTTTCTCACTATTTCAGGTACTCACAAGCAAACAACACATAATTGAATAGCAGGTGTGATGGGCTCAGAAGGATAGAGGTAAGGTTATTTTTTGCATCCTTCAAGTTAGCTAATCTTTAGTACCATGAAAACATGATACAATGTGAAGCTATAGCAGTGAGCTAAAACATTAAATGCCATTTGTTGAAATCCGAAAAAGATTGCTATCAAGGAGTTGAGTTATTTTTGTCTTTGCAATAAAGACCTGATTTAGAATTTATCTGGCAAAGCTTTCTGAATTTACTGAAAAGCTTGTCAAATGAACCACAAATTAGTGGGTAATTTTTAGGCCTTTTCTTTGCTGTGAACTACTGTCCTTCATACTGTACTGCCCTCCTTAATTGCACAGAAAGGTATCAGTACTTTCACTCCACTGATACAAGAGGAGATCACATCACTGACTAAGACAAAGGAAGGGAAACATCACACAGTGCCCAACCCTATGCCTACCTCCCGTCAATGAGATTCACATAAAAAAAAAAAAATCTCAGCCACCATTATCTTTCTAACTTAGCTCACTGATTGATCAGCAAACTCATCCTTCTCATCTGCCATTCTGTTTGATTAACGAATAGTTACTGAGTACCAAGTGCTGCTGCAAACAGGCTTGCTGTCTCCACACGGACCTGAAAGTGTTAGCCAGCAAGCTGCAGGCTGAAATGACACAGGAACAGTTATGCAGTGCACAGGCTGGCCTGACGCTGGAAGAACTGAAGTGGGCTGGCCCCGTGTTTGGAGCGAGGTAAAAAACAAACAGAAACCCTTCTGAATCCGGTCCTCTGTGCATCGCATAAATACCTTAGCCATGCAGAAGAGCAGCATGATGGATGTGAGAGGGCCTGATGGTTCCCAAGCAGGAAGGGAAGAGGGGTGGGCTCTGTCCCTTCAAGGAGGGGAAAAGTCTGGGAGGAGTTCTCAGGAAAGCAGATGGGAGAGCCCTGGGGCCAGAGCCCTGAGGTGCGCTGGTCTGCCTGCCTCCTCCTCCAAGCTGCGGAGAGGATGGGCACTCAGGGTCTTGTGAGCATCGAAGATTAAAAGTTACAGCAGTTCTGAAATGTTACCTTCCAATAGCATCCTCAGTGTGATTTAATCATTTTAAAAGTTGCTGTGTTTATAAAGCGAAAAGAGAAAGCATCTCAAAGCCTGATACCTTGCTTGTTTTTGTCCCTGTCCTTTTCAACCAGTAATAGGCTTGATTTAGTAAAGCAATGAAAGAAAACTCAGCCTGTTTGTTACTGTTTGGATGCCTGAACCCATATGGCAGGGTATTTTCATTACCTTTGATTGTTGCTATGGTCTTGTAACTGTGGCGCTCTCGCCGTGCAGACCAGATCTTGGCATGCAATAACTCATGGCAGAAACATCGGTGCTGAACAAGAGAGAAAAACTGTGTTTAAAGCTCAAAACAAAGACCCACAAAAAGGAGGAGTTTGGGGTTCAGAAGTGTGCATTTTGAGTAACATGGCCTCAAGAAGTTTGGGCATAAAGTTTGTATGTTGAACAGTAGATTTGAAACACATTGACCTGTCTATGTCCATATAGTTAGAGCCTAAGTCCTGCCGAGGTAGTGAGGAGACCTCAAGAGGCAACAGTGTCTAAGGTATCAGTGGACCTTGAATATGGGCTTTGTAAATCAGATTATCTATTCTGTGAAGACTTGGGTGGGCTTGGAACATGGAGAGGTGCTCTGCCTTGAGCGGCCTGGGGCTGGCCGCACTGCAGGCACCTCTGTGGGTGCACCGGCGTGCAAAAGGCAGAAGACCATTTGCTTCCTGCCACCAGCGCCTTCAGAATTTAAATTCAACTCAGAAAAAGGAAAGGCAGAAGAATAAGTCCTTGAGTTGGCAGCAGAATTTCTGACCTAAATTAATCTGTTTGCTGAAATTATTTTTCTCTACCTAGAAAAATAGTCAATTGAATTTAAAATCAAGTTGTGGTATAGCACCAAAGAAAAAGAAAGAGAAAGAAAGAAAGAGAGAGAGAAAAAGAAAGAAAGGAGAGAAGAAGAGAAACAGGAAGGAAGGAAGGAAGATTACCACACAACTTGCTTGGCTCTTAAAGCAATCAGAAATGAATATAAACACCATTCAGCAAGTGGCCCAACAATACACTCATGTCTAGTAAGAGTGAGCCTTCTCTAGCCAGTACCAGAAACAACCCTGGATGCCACCTGGCTCCCACAGTGCTGTCTGCCAGAGGTGGCAGTTATTGTGTCTGGCCCCAGCCCTGCAGGTGACACACACATGTGCCACAGCCGAGCTTTAAAGTAGAATTCATTCTGAGTGGTTTTCAGTTGGGTGTGGGTTTTGGTACAAGGAACCAAACTCAGGAGCTTGTGCTTGCCAGGCAGCATTCCGGGTGCATTCTGAAGTCGCTGTGTGCATGTTCAATCCACTCTTTCAGGTGGTGTTGTGACCCCTTGTCCAGAGGAGCCTGTGACAGCTGGGGCCTCTCTGGAGCACCATAGGTAGCCAGCTCGGGCACAAAACAGAGGCCTTTGAAGAGTAAAAGCTGTTCCTAAGGAAGAAAATTTTTATACCTACTGATGTTTTTATAACAAAAAGTTTTACCACATTCAAATATCAATAAAGTAGAATTAATGTGATACTTTTGAAGATTATAATTTTTCAGTAATTTTCACTTTTGATTTATTAATGAAACTAAGGCCATTTGGCTTAATGACGCACTAATGACTTTTAAATGAAATTAGTACAAAGTAACATAAAAGAGTCGCAGGAATTCTTTGAAAGGAAATAGTTTTTTAAAACTTTGTTACTAAAATACAACTCTTGTGGGTTTTTTTTACTTATTCACTTAAAAATGTGCAGGTATTTTGAATACCACTTTTACACCTTTAAAGTTCAATCTTTGAGCTACAGTATTCTCTATCTCTATGTCTCTTGTTTGTGTAATGTAGAAGATTTACAGGGTTTTTATTGTTTTGTTTCATATTTGGAGATTTAGAGCAGTGATCCAATAATCTGGTTTGTTGAATATGCAGTTGCAGCGTGAAGGTTCCTATTACTGAAAATTAATTATCTGTAGCTTTTACAGGTCACATGGCAGCTTTAATTTTCACTGAAAAAAAAACAATAAGTAATAGCAAATGAATACAATATCAGGGTCGTTTATGAAACTGAATCCATGATTTAATGGTTTGTATAAAGATACAACATTAATTTGTGGTAACAATAAAATCAGTGGAACATTCTAGCTTTTTGAACATATATGCCAGACAATGTAACTAAAATGTTACCCTAATTTGCTGTAAGTGTCTTACATGTTTTATGTGTTCTTTGGCCTATTAGTCTGGTTTTTCATCTGTATATATGGCACTTAACTTCATAGAATCTTATAAAATGAGTCAGTCTGAAGCTTAAAAAATAGAAGGGATGGAGGAAAGGGAAAAATAATTGAAATGTATTATGTACGTTTACCAATTCCCAAAAGTGAATGTAATCATTGTGTACTACAAACATGTACTAATAAAAGTTTTTTTAAAAACCCATAAGCTATAGTTCTCACAAACATGCAAAGAAAGTAAAATACTTGTCAGCAGACGAGGAAGTAATATAACACATTGCTAATAAGTGGAAAACTCAATACTTCAAAGAAATTTTAACAACTCACATATTTTCCAATGGATGTCCCCAATTTTGGATAAATTTAATTGAAATGATGGTAATCCCAGATGTCTATGACATTTTTATATTCTGTAGCAATATAGTAAATATTAATTTAAAAACACTACAACATTTCTATTGAAGTGCATCTTGTTTTTTCTAAGTTATCTTTATCATATAAAATTTCTGATATAGAAAAATGTAAGTGAAACTATCCTATATTTGTCTCAAATCATGGCTATAGTCTTTGTAGTATTAAGTCATTTATAATCTAAATTACATTTTTACATTTTAAAAAATGATTAAATAAGCATGAAGGCAATTTAAAGCTTTGTTCTTCAATACACAGATCAGAACTCTGCTTTAAAGAATAAAAGTCAGTTTTAAAACAGAAATATCGTGTATAAGCCATGCAGGACACAAACAGAAGCTGGGATGGTAGCACATACCTATAATGCCAGGGGCAGAGGCAGGAGGATCATTGTGAGACCAGCCTGGGCTACAAAGTGTGTTAAAGGCAGCTTGCCTGGCCTATGTAGTGAGACCCTGTCTCCAAAAGGAAAGAGAAAAACCACAAGAGAAGGAGAAGGTACCAGTCAATGTTAAACATTCTTCTCAAAGCATTTGCTGTCACCAATACAAGGTATAATATTCTAGTTTCCTGTCAAATATCAGCAAGGTAATGCTCTTACTGACGGATAGTCAGTCTTCCATATTCCATATTCATCGGTACTTGAAAGATTATTTACAGTGGAGCAGAAAAGGTCACTCTCTTACTGTGCTGTTTTTACATCTCAGTTTCTTACACTTTATTATGAGATGGAAGAGAAGGCATGTACCTCATTAAACATCTCGCTTCCCTGCTTTCGCATACCTCCTCCAACATGGTGTGATCCTTCGTAAAGCTTGGTCACCAGCAACTGAACAGCAGTTTTGCTAAAGTTTCTCATCTGCTGTGTTTCATACTTCACAGTGCTATGTAATGAATTATTTATTTGTAAGAGAATTTGTTTTCATACTGAGGATTGAACTCAGGGGAAAGCCAGCCCATTTTTATGCTGTTTTGAGGCAGAGTCTTGAGAAGTTGCCCAGGCAGCCATTGAATTTGTGATCTTCCAGCCTCTGTCTCCTGAGGCGCTGGTGATCACAGGTGTGCGCCATCCCATCTAGCCTCAGAACACAACTGAGCACAACTGGAGCCTATGCCTAGAACCCTTCCAAAGCCAGTGCACAGACACAGGCTTCCTGTTGCCTAACAACTCTGAGGAGGACTTCTGTTAGAAGGAAAGTGTTCTTTACCTCTTTCTCTGTCCACCTCATCCACCATGTTTCATAGCTTCTAACCTCATGGCCAGTCTTTTTGGCACTTGAGACCATCTTCAGGTTTTTTATTACCATCTCTGATACCTCACACCCCAGGACATTTTCCCAACAGCATGTGGACAGATAAGAGAACAAAGAGAAAGGTTTAGTTTTTGTTTTTGTTGTTGTTGTTGTTTTTGTTGTTATTGTTATTGTTTGAGGAAAATGTCTATTTGGATACTTACAAATTTTCATTGCTTTATTAATTTATATTTAAATTTATTTTTAGTTGATACAGAAAAGCATAAAAACTATACATGCTTATTAATGGGGGAGGTAGGTGATGCTTTCCTATATATATGCTGGATAAGAGTAAAACGACATTAAACATTATCTATCTCCTCAGCCATTTAATTTAAGCGAGACGTTCAGCATCCTTCCCTCTGCTCTGCAGTGTGCAGCCTGCCGTTGTTCCCTGCAGTCACCCTGTGCTGTACACTAGCACGTCAGTCTCTCGCACCTGTCTAACCACAGTGCAGCACCCACTGATCCATTTTTTTCTCAGTCCTCCCACCCCATCTTCTCCAGCTTCACCTCCAACCACTCTCCTGTCAACTTCTGAGAACAACTTTGTGGATTCTAGCTATGAGCGAGACTTTTCAGTACTCATCTTTCTGAACCTGCACTACTTCACTTAACCTAACGATCCCCAGTTCTATCCATGTTGTGGCAAACGACAAGACTTCTTCTTTTTCATGGCTGAGGACATTCCTGTGTGCATGTGCACTTCATTTTCTGTATCCATTCTTCAGTTAATGGACTCTCAAGTTGTTTGTATTTCTTCACTACTGTAAATCAACCTGGAACAGAGGAATGCACTGTACTGATCATTGTACTGATTCCATTTGCTTTGGATATATTCCTAGCAGTGAGATTGCTGCATCTTATGGTGATATTAGGGTTTTTGTGTGAATTTTACATACTCTTGCTCCATAGTGGATGTACTACTAACTTATATTTCTACCAGTAGTACACAAAGGTTTCCTTGTCTGCAGTCCTCACCAACACTATATCCTTAATATTTTTTATGTTAGCCACCTCATAGTGGTAAGGCAATATCTCACTGTGGTTTTGATTTGCATCTTTCCTTATTATTAGTGACAGTGAGCATTTTTCCATATAGCTGTTGACCATTGGGCAATGATTTTTAAATAAGCATTGTCACATTCCTCTGAGAAACTTCTCTGAAATCCAGGTATCATTGGTAATCTCAAGAAAGGATGAATTGATTTAACTCATTAAAGACTTAAAATTTGTAGATAGTAATCACTCAGGCACAGATGTTTATCTTAGAATAGAGCAGAATTGACAATGTATTGGTATTTTTATGGAAATGTTCTATTTTTATGTACATGTTTTCTTTTTTATATCCACAAAACCACCCTAGGGTAAAAATAGAGAGTAGATAATGTACAAATGTGTAATGTACAAAATCACCATAGGGTAAAAAAATAGAGTAGATAATGTAAAAATCAAAAATTTGTAATTTTACTCCTCAAAGATAATTCTGTTAATAGACTGAAGGACTGTAGTCCTTCTGAGTTCCTTTGTCTTCATTTATTTCATTATTTCTCTCATCCCTCCAGTGTTTTGTTATTTATTTATTTATTTAGTTTAAGTGGGATGCTTCTGAGTGAATATTTGTAAGTTTAATTTTTAGAAGTGAGATGAGCTTTGGCTTCTTGTGATGAAATAAATGAATGACCACTTCCATAAGGTTGCTTTGTGTGTGTGTGTACGATTAAAGCTACATTAATAGACTCAAACTGAACAATAGGCCTTCTCTAAAATGTGAACAAAACCACTTTACCTTTTCTAGCTGCAGTCTCCTCTTTAGTGTAACTATGCATGGATTATGAGATAAAGTAAAATGATCCATGGAGAGACTCCCCAGATTCAGTTAATGTCCTTCCCTAACTAGTTACTTTTTATTGTCTAAAAACTTCAACTTTCAGGAATATATTTTTACAATGTATATAATACGTGTAAATTAAAGTTCAGTCCATAAATTATTCATATTATCCAAACAATTTGCAACTTAAACATTTTTAAAAATAGCTTCAATATTCAGTTGCATGGGCAATAGAACACAGTGACAAAAAGGTCACTATAATCAGAAGTAACATACATCAAGTATCTCTATAGTAGACATTATGTGTTTAGACACAGGAGTCTTACATAGTCCTGTGTAAGTCTTGCTAACATTGTAATAGGGCTAAAATGACAGAGAGACCACCAATGATTTGGTACAACTGCTTTACTAATAAGAAGGTGAAGGAAAATGCATTTGCAGTAATGGAGTGCACAATGCATGTCACCATGTGAAGTGTTTTTAAAAATTACTTGGTTTATTTTCCCAGCCACTCTGTGTGATATATTTGATATTGGCTCAAGATACCGAGTCCTGCGCAATACCCCTAACCTTCACATATAATCAAACTTTCACATTTTTAATATAGAACTTAGCTTTCCTGCAGGTTGAAATGTCCTAAATAACCAAACAATACATCAATTTAATGAAATATTATATTATATATTTCTAGAATATTATATTACTAGAAAAATAATCACTTACGTGTTTTGGAGAAAACATGTTCTACTGTATTGATCTGTCTCAGTCTGTATTACTGCGAAATAAGACAGATTTTTCAGCAGTCATCCCTTATCCTGCTGATATACACTGTTGAAATGTGTGCTGTTCTTTATTATTCCTAATAAGATTCTAAAATGAAAGTGAATATGAGAAAAAGAAAAAAATAGATTTGTAAAAAGAAACAATATAACTAGGAGGCTGATAAACAGCCATTAGACGTGCTGAAATGAAGTAGGCAGCAACATGAAAAACAAAAATCTACTGACGTCTACACAGAAATGACACTCCCTGAAAGATAAAGCTTCTCATAAATCACCATTTGTGCAATTTATCACTAAAGGCAATAGATTCAGAAATTCAAAATGTGGTTTCCTGTTACAGCAAATATGTAATGTCCCACTGAATTTCCATTGTCCATCACAGAACAATGTTTTTTCCTTTTGTTTCAAAGGAACCTCCTGCCTCAGCCTTTTGAGTAGCTCTGCCACCACAGCAGACTCTGAACAATTATTTCTTAGACCATTGCACTTTCGTTTCAGAAGCTTTTATGGAAAATTTATCTGTTCAGTATGTATATATCTTCAGATAAGACTCAAAACTTTTTACCAGCTCTCACAGTGTATGGCAATTAAAATTTGCTGTTGTTTAGAAAATTAATAATACTTCACATTGAATCCCTTTGAAATTGTTTGGGAATATTAAAATATTGAAGTACTGCCTCCATGGATGCTAATGGTATGCTGAAGTAATCTCACTACACTGTTCTATAATCATATTGATGTTCGAGAGATGCTACCCTTCACCTTACATTGTAAGCACCCTGTAGGCTTGTGTACACTACCCTGTGTGTGAAAAATAGACCCCCTCTGACACATTAACTCTATAAAATATTCCCAGTATTAATTGCTCATTGTTTGTTTTTAGATAATTAGAAAATATTTACCATAGGGTGCTAAAAACAAAGGTGAGTGAGCATTAAGTAAGATTTGGCGAGGAGTCGATTGGCTCCTCAGAAGATAGAACTGTTAATCCTATCAGGATTTAACTCAGAGCGGTTTGTATATGTAAGGAATATTTTTTCAGTATGTCTGGTTTTCCACTACTAATTCTATAATTTCAACATATCACACATGGAAATGAATGCAGATGACACTCAAATGAGAGCCCATGACTAGCTGACGTAGGCTCAAGAGAAAAGTGGCTTCATAACAGTGTTCAGCTGACGTACATGACGTACAGATGTGTCTGAAGCTGTCGTTTTCATCTGAACTGGCAGATTGGTCCAGGTTCGTAATAGAAGGCATTTATCAAATTTAACTACATAAGTAATTATGTCAACTTCCCTCTGTATTTTTCTAGTCACATAATATTCCTTATGTACTATCTATGATTTATACAAATTATCATATCAATTTGTATGTAAATATACACACATGTATGCCATGATACATTTAAAAACTTCTAAGATAATATTGTATTTGATGGTGATAACAACTGGATAAAGAAATCTGGACCCGAAGCAATGGTATCCTGTTTTATAGTTAAGAAGATAAGATTTGGGACCAGGGGTTTATCTCAGTGGCACAAGCACCTGCCTGGCAAGCATGAGGTCATGAGTTTGATCCCCGGTCCCCCCCCAAAAAAAGAAGATAAGATTTTATGAAGTTAAGAATTTTGAGAAAAATAGTAAGGAAAAAAGGATGAATTTAAAATGACAGGACTTGGACTGAAACATATCCCCTTGAAAATGATCCCAAGTGACCATTGTGGTAAATGGTAATGCCCATGGAAGAAGAGAAACAAGGAGACTAAATGAAAGATAAGCCTGCTCGTGTACAGTTACTGCTACACATTTTAATGACACATGTTCTATGTTAACAAAAAGCATTAAATTGTTTTTCTATTAGACATTTGCTCCTTAACTTACTAATGTATTTTTATATGCCTACTACAGACATGCCATAACATTGAATACTTTGAAAAATGGCACCAGATATATAAGAAATGATTCAAAATCAAGAGTCTAATGATTATCAAAGTATTCACTGAATTTGTAATAGCTAAATTAGGTAATGATTTTTTTCTGACTTTACGGAGGAAAGACAAACTGAAATTAACAAAGTTTAAAACACTAAGAAATAATGTCCTTATCTTTTAAAAAATATATCAAAATTATTAAAAATGTATCAAAATTATAACACCATTTCTCTGGCATGTATGATTACAAGAACTTTAAAAGAAAGAAAATTAAGCTGTTTGTCTACCACTAAGTTAGAATTAACATAACTTCAGTCATTGTTGATTATACTTACCTTCATCCTTCCATCTTTAAAGAATTTTATGGTTATCAGATAATTAAGATTTCTACATGCCCAAGTTTTAAAGTTCAATTTTGGCTTGATTTGCAAAAAACTAAATTCACAACAATTTCCTAGTTATAAAACACGATTTCTGTTTTGAAGAAACTATCCCAGAAGGTTTGAGTCTAAATTGAACAGATCAGCAGTTGATCTTAATTTAATTTACTAAACAATTTCATTTAGCAGTGCAGAGACTTGGGCTTCTTCTGTGAAAGTATAGTCATCTGGAAGGAATCCGTTTTGGGTCCAGTTTGTCTCTGTCTGTGTTTATTAGCTAAGTGCTTTCAGAGCAGGAACCCAGAAATAGTTACTTGTCACAAACCCATTGTTGAAGGGTACTGCAGCAAATCAATACATATTTTCTGTTTTATGATTAACTGCTGTATTACACTGTGCAGAAAATGTAGCTCCTGTTCTGATATAAAAGTAGCATATTTGAGAGTCTTGTTCAGTTTTCAGATCAAATCTCATCCTGAATTTGAAAGGAGCTCTTTGATGTTTAGTCCTGTGGTCAGATAGCTCAGCTGAGCTCTGCACTTCAGGATCTGGGATAGGCGGAACCTCCCAGCTTCCCTGCGAACTGGGGAGACCAGAGAATGCACGTGGGGAAGCCTCAGTCACAATACGTATTTGATGATGAGGTGATCTGTATCACCTGCCACTGTCCCCAATGTATGGGAGAGATAAGAAAGACAAAACAAGTATAAATGAGAAATTTTTAAATTACATCTGGAATCTCCACAATAAAAACATGATTCTTAATATGCTATAGAGTGTCTCTAGTGCCCATGTTTATTTAAAAAGATAAATTATAATGGTATTCGGTAAATATTTAATTAGATATTATTTCCTTGTTTTCTGAGATTATATTTTTGAGAAATATGAAGACATAAATGCTTTATATGTTTATATATAATTATCTAATTAGATATCAGATGTGTATTTCATTTATTATTAGACTTTGTTTTACTGGAAAAGCAAATTTTGATTCTCAAAATAGCCCTGAGTGATGCTAACATTTGGAACTGTATTCAGTCAATTTCATAAACTTACCAAGTAGTAGGTATAACACTCAGTTCTCAAAGGATATTTATATACAAGTAGTTGTTTTCTTAATGAGATCATGGACCACAGCAAAATACACAGCTATGGGTCTCTTAAGTGTAGTAGTTATTATTTCTTTTCAGTTGCATTCACTATACAGTAAGTCCCTGACTTACAAATGATCTCTGTTCCAGGAGAATATTCCTAAATTGGATTCATTTTTAATTGTGACAAGTAAATCTTATATACCTTTTTAAAAAATTTTTTTTAAATTTTATTTTAAAAGGGAGCAAAACTAAACGCAACAAAACAGAACAGAATGGGACATAAGAAAGCATAAATTTCAAAGCTAGACAGCCAGAGACCTTCACTATCTGTCATATTGTCTCTTGTTTTCTTCTAAATGGTTGTCCTTATCTTTGCATATGGAGAGCTCATACTAAGTAACATAGCCAATCTTTTCTCAAGATGTGTAGTTCGCTGGCTCCCACTTGCTAGGCAGGGGGGAATGGGAGGCAGGACACGTGATGGGGGACAGGACAACATGAGATTCTCAGCCCACACACCAGCAAGATCACAGCCATCCCCCAGAGAGGGGAGGAGTTCCTTGTTCTCCTGGGACCCCAAGTCAACCGCACAGTGCAGGTCCTGATGCGCCAGGGTCTCTCTCCTTCGGGCCACCGAAATATATACCTTTGACACAAAAATACAATGTAAAGCATAAAAACACATACAAAAATACAAGACGTCTCTGAATGCACTGTATTACTGTATACTACCGCATTGTACAGTAAGCACATAGTGGCAGATATGGCAGACACAGGAGCTCTCATTTGATTTGGTTCTCATCCAACTCAGTTTGTAATGAGAATCATGGAAAGAATCAAGTTTGTGAACAGCAGTACCACATCCCATGATTTGTTCACATTAACAAATGTTTGTAATCTGAGGTCAACTTGAACTGCAAAAGTTCATAACTGGAATGTTCCTAAATCAGGAATTCACAGCACAACTTCCCATATTTTATATTTACCCCACCTCCAGTTTTATTCTTTTCTACTGTGAAACAACAAAGTATAGAAAAAAGTATTATTTGCTAGATGAGTCATTTATCTAACACAGGATAATTGTCATAATTAACCAACAAACTCAACTCTTTTCCCCAAAGCCTTTGCAGAAAATGTTTAAGCATTACTTATAAATTATACAATTCCCATTATATTTCAAAATACACCCTTATAATCAGTTGAGAGAAAAATGTGTAGACTGAAACACTTAAGTATTTTCCAGTAGTTCTTACTAGACTCAGCACCAATAAATTATATCCTCTATTCACATAACACCACAGTATTCCTAGTACATTCTTAAAATATGTCATTCTACTTTAATTTTTGACATATGAAAATCTATTAATAACTGGGGTAACATACTGTATTGATTTTTAATTGAAAGTAAAATTGAAGATTTATTATCTCATTCTTAATCCACTTATCTATGCAATAGCCATGGCAAACATTCAAATTTTTATGTCACTGGTTACTTGTTCAGTAGCATCAAAAATAGAAAGACATGAGCCAGAATAAGAATCATTAGCTAAAACTGTGCAGAATTTTTTTAAAACATCCATCAATGTTACAGTGAGCTTGTTTTTGCATCAAATAATATATTTTAAAATTCCAGTAACAATAAGTCAGTCTCCCAGGAAGAAGTTCCTTATTGTCCTACAGCACTAAAGAGCCACCCTTATTTATTACCAATAATAAAACTATAGAGCTAAAATAATCAATTTCAAATCAGTTCAGTTGTACGTATTGCAGTGAGACAATGTTTAAATAATGCAAATAAACTAAAAAGTGAAAGGCTGATTGCCGTATAATCGGAAGCAGTTAGCTTTAAACTTCAGCCAACCAAGTCTGCCATTTCTGACTTGCATTGTTAGTAAGAAGCTATCTCTTACACTTGCCTCTCATTTGTGCCTGTTTATGAAACTCCTCCTACTGACCCTGTTAAACCATAGGATGCGAAGATGGATACAGCCATAGTTCTATAAAATATATATACAACCAAAATTCAGAAATACCACTGATGGTCTGAAATCATCCTTAATTTCCAAAAAGGAGATATATGCACTGTTTTCCTCAATTCCTGTTTGTATTTTCTTTTTCCAGTGTGTAATGAGGTTCAACTAATGTGGGACAATGAGGGAAATCAGAAATGGATGAAGAGATTCACCTCACTTTTACAAACTACCAGCTTCCTATTAGAGGCATTAGACCTCTCATCTTGAGAGACTAACAGTCCATGAGTAGAATTCTGCTATGTCCAAATAACTACAAAATCCAGAAATTATTATATTTTAAATTAAAGCAATATTTGTGTACAAATAAATTTTCAATAACTTCAAAAAATTTCTATCAAGTGAATCTTACTGAATTAATACATCATTCAGTGAACTAGTGCTTTAACCATGCTAAGTTTTATATAAGAAAAGTAGAAATATTAATGGTATTACAAGGTTAAAAAAAAAAAGCAATTAGAATACTTTTTAGCTGGCCTGCCCTGGCCCTTCCTTGTAGAATCCTATTTTGATCTGTAATGTCAAGGTGGTCTTGTTCTTCAGAATGTATGGTTTCTTTCATTCCCACACAAGAGTAAATTTTTGAATATTGATGCATACTCTATATTCCCTAGCTAGTAGATACTACAGAAATCCTGGGAATTTTTAATAATAGCTGAGGTTCCATTAAACTGAATTCTCAAATGACTTCTTAGAGTTTCATTATCAAATAACTCTGGGTGTGAAAGCACATAAGCATGGACTGAGCAGCCCATGTGTGATCCTTTGCTTTTGGTTAATGGACATAACGCTTCGTATGCAGTGGTGGCAAACAATTAGGCCTTATGGTGCTTGTGCCAGTAAACAGATGTGCCTAGTACAAGACGTAAGCCAGTTTCACTTTACAGAATACGCATCGCTACATCCAGAAGCCTGCCCGAGTCATGGGAAGCCATATTTGCACTATCCTGTCTTAGCTGCTCACAGGTAACACTCACTTTATGCTAATGGCAGTGTGTGCTGGTTGTCAGCGTCTTCATTTTCTCCCTTAAAAATAAAAAGATCATAGCTAGAGCACCGTTTTAAGTTAAACTTTCTCTAAAATTCAGCAGAATATAAAAAGCCGTTGAATTAGGAAGGTGAGGTTGATAATTTATTTTGTTTGGAGTCTTTTGACAACTGCCTCTGTTGTTAAATGGGCCGTGAGTGAATTGGCATCTCAGGTGGTGACACCCAAAAGATGCCTGTCAGTGAGACTGCTTGATGCTTGGAAGTTGTTCTGCTCACCTGAGACAACAAGGGGTCTGACAGAGAACCCCCGAACTGGGAGAAAGCTGACACCGGTTATTGGACACTGGTAGTCTGTAGAAGTGAGGTGAGTCCCTTCATCCACTTCTGATTTCGGTGCTTATGAGAACTCTGCTTATGAGACAGGTGCAGAAGACTTCATGTACCCACATAGAGCCCAAACACAGATGCTCCAATGGTGAGAGAGTGCTTTGCATCCGATGAGAGCTAAAGGAGACACTGCATTAATGTCAAAGTGAGGAACCGTTTGCTTTTATATTGCAGTGTAGCAGGATAACACTAATGTGTTGATTCTCATAGGCACATGATTTTGTACCTTATATTACCTAAATTTGAAATTATAAATTCCTGACTTACAGAGTAAAAAGCAAAACAAAACTCAACCCATAAGGATATATATTTTGTAGAGAGAATGTGATAAATGTTCAAATTATTTCTTGTACTAAGGGCAGTGGGAGATTAATCTCCTGGCAAAGAAATGCCACCTGTCATACATAACACATCATCATAGAGCCTTTGCCTAAAGTATGACTGTAGTCATCCTTCCAACTTTCAGCTGTTAGCAGTGGAGGAAAACTGAGTTTTGTACAAGAGGGCTGACATGCAGGCTCATCTGATAAAGGTGTGTGTAATTTGGGGTGAAACTGGGCAAAGGGAGCGAAATGTGATGGAATAGGACCATGGTAATTTGTTCCTTCCTCAAATTTTCATTTATTCTAAAGCAAAAAGGTAAATATGACTGGCCAGATAGTCAGTGATGTAGAAGACTCAAGAAATCCTTCTATTTTCTGTTTTATACACCTTTGTAATTAAAACAATTTAGAGCTTTAATTACAGGGTACATGCTGGCTTAATGACCCAGAAAAACACATAAGCTATTTCAGAAAGTTTCTTCCTAAATTTTTCTCAATGAAAGTGAATTTGCCAGGACCCAGCCTTAGACCTGTGATGCATTACCAATATGTTATCAACACAGCAGGAACGCTCACTGCCTCATGTTTTGTCTCAGAGGAGTTGGGACCAAGACAGCACATGCTTTTGTGTTCATCTTGAACCTACCGCATATCGGCATCTTTTCAAACTCATGCCAAGCGAGTCTGTACGTGGTCTCCTGGCCCATACAGAATCCTCCTGGCCCATACAGAATCCTCCTGGGAACGGGCTTTCCTGACCACGTGTCCTGATGTACAGCTGTGAGGCCGGCATTCTTACTGCCGGCAGGAACTTTCACTTCAGAGACGATTGGGGGATAATAAGCTGTGGCAGCCTTATCCATATTACTAGTAAAGGGTTATAGTGACACATGGTTATTGGCTATTAAAGTTTTTAGACTTTGAAAAGCTTTCATGTACAGTAAATTCTTCACAATAACCCACAGAGGCAGGTACTTTTGTTTTTCCCATTTTACAGTCAAGGAAACAAAGAGGTGACATGGCATGACCTGCTCACACAGTGGGCAAGCCTGATGCCGAGGGAGACCTCGCTGCACCCCAGTGTAACAGAGGAGGGTGCTCCCTCACCATCTGCTGGGCCACGGGAGTGGCTTTGCTTACTGGAGTCAAAGATTACCGATGGTCTATTGTTACTCTTAGTTGTAACTATTAAGGCTGGGGAGGGAGGTACTGGTGACAGAACCCAATTATCACTGGGCTAGATCCACGTCCCTTTGATATTTATTTATTTATTTATTTATTTATTTATTTATTTTTTGGCAGAGCTTTTCTAAGTTGCTCATTCTGGCCTCAAACTCACCATCCTCCTGCTTCAGCTACCAAGTATAGCACTCCGGCTAAGAACTGTGTTGTTTAAAACTCAGGAAAAGAGCCCAAACTGAAGGAACTACAACTGAGCCGGGTTGTACTTCAAGGTATTCATATCAATCAGTATATTAATGCTATCAATCAGTATATTAATGCTAATGATTCTC
This sequence comes from Dolichotis patagonum, assembly GCA_004027295.1. Taxonomy (NCBI): domain Eukaryota; kingdom Metazoa; phylum Chordata; class Mammalia; order Rodentia; family Caviidae; genus Dolichotis; species Dolichotis patagonum. The sequence goes on from PVJX010006144.1 coordinate 20,683, forward strand.
CCAGAGACTACTCCATGCTGATGCTAAAACAAACGCTGCGTGGCAGGATGTTTGAACCCCATGAGTGTGCAGGGGCTGTTGTAGCTCTAGTCCGAACTGGCTCATACATTAGAAGTGAAGATTGGAGGCTTCTGCACCTCTGACCACTCTATGCCTAGGTATCCTACAGAGTAACTGGTTATCAGAATATAAGACAAGAAAAGATGCACAGGAAAATTCTTAGGGCCAGAAGGACTTCTCTGACACTACTATAACACCTAATATATTAATTTTCACTCATCAAGTGCTTTATAAGGAATGTACTGTCTATAGTTCTTTATCTTGCCTTTGTTTTTCTCCTTACCACAGCCCAAATAAGAAGAGTACCAGTGTAGACCTGACTGTACTACAATAGACATAGACAGCGACAGAGACGGACAGACAATGAGAAACAGAGAGAGAGACAGACAGATAGAGAATCCTTCTGTGAAATTTCCTAGGCACTGTCTCAATTTCAAAACCTGTCTGGAAAACAATATGAAGTAAAGACAAAACAACTATTTCTCATAATCAAATTTGTTATACCACTGTACAAAGAATATGAATATAAAAACAAATGAGACAGTATGATGTAAAGGTTATTGAGAGGAAATCCCTTGTCACTTTTCTCAAACAAAAAGTGTAGAAATTCAAACTACTATAAATTTTACCATGCCATAGAAAGTTATGTTCAAGTCTATACATGTCCACAAAAAAGGAGTGAAGTTTGCTTTGGGATATAATAGTGTAAATGCACAAAATATGAGTTCCGTGCTATTGTAAAAGGCCAAGTCATTCAGTATGATATGGATCATGGTTCTTAACTAGATGTGTGTATCAGCATCAAGTGTACAGATGTCAGGACTCTGCTTGCATTGAATGGATACATTTCTGAGGCAGAAGCCTGGAAAAGGGTATTTTTAAAACTCTCCCAAGTGATTCTGACATGCACTATGAATAATCACTAGTGTATTAAAATATATGTGGAATGTATTAATATATTAATATTGCAGATATTAAAGAAGTTCATTTGAGCTGAGATTTTCAAAAAATGGTGCCACAGAAGAAATAAGATTTCAATGGAAGTTCAGGCATGGACAGAAGTAAGTGAAACATTTTTTTTTCTTTTTTAGCTTAAAATAAATTCTGGATTTTAAGGTGTTTTCTGCATTTCAGATTCCCAACTGGATTAAATCTAGTCTGTTAGATCCATTGTTCTTGAAAAAATAATCAAGCTTGTACCAATATATGTCTAAAAGCAAACTATTTTGTAGTATATCTATGATAGGATCAAATGTAAATCATATTTAATAACTTCTGTGAAGGCTAATGTTTATTAGCGATTGATATTTATATCCACAATGAAGAAATTTAATAACAACTAGTGACTACAGTTTAGGCTGCAAACTCCCAAAGGTCAGGATTCATATTTTATTCAATTCTTCATTGTTAGTTCTTTAACATAGGGGCTGTTCTAGTATATGCATAATACATATTTACTGAATACATATTTTCATTTACTGAATGAGTGAGACATTTGAATTTACTACTCATTCTACCTTGCTTGTGAAGCAAATTGCATTGATCTCCTTTGGAATGATCAAATGTTTTAGGTGTTAAATTTGGGGGCTGTTCCTTTGTTTTTTGATCTGCAACCAAGAGCAGCCAAAGACTTCACAGTCATTAGCTTGTAAGAGAAAGCTTTTACATCTTTTGTTTCTCGGACAATGGCTAAAGGGAAGAAGGATGCAAGAAGTAAGGTGGTTGTAAGCATGTTAACAGCAGGGTGACCTTCTACACTGCAGCCCAGAACTTCTGCACACCCCCTGTCCAGTCCCATCCCTCCTGGGGAGGTAGGGCCATCACCAAACAATCCACGGGCAGGAGCAAGGCTTGGAAACCTTCCCAGGCTTTCCCAAGAGCTACGCGCAGAGTCTGCGTTTTCATAGGAGAGGACTGTTTTGTCACCGTTGCGGTTTGGGCTGTTAATAGAACCCTAAGGTTGTGCCAGAAGATCACGAAGAATGTTCGTGTCATTCTGCAGCGCAGGTGCACGCCTCAGCACAGGTGAAGCCAGGCTTCCTGAGCTTTCATTGTATTGGGGGAGGGAGGGGGAGGGAGCTCGTATTCTCCCTGTGGAATTTTATAATACGTTTGGAAACAGTTTCATAGGGATAAAATAGTAGGAGGAGGGATGGAAAAGAGAACAAAATACTGATGGAAAAAGAAAACGGTGAGCCAACCGCAGAGAGCCTTGATGACCTCATTCATACAGTGCCAGTTTGCTGCTTAAAAACAAGCATGGATTTTGGAATCAGAGCAGGGGCAGGTGAGAGCTGAGCAGAGAGGCTGCTGTCACCTGGCAGCACCCTATCAGCTCACCCCTGGTGCCACCCAGGGAATGCTTTGTCCACAGATGGCTTCTGATGCAGCTGACATGGCCCTAAGATTTAAAAGCAATAAAGGCCACCCCCACAAGGTATTCAGTGACTTTTCCATATTCTGACACATGGAATTCGAAAGTTGGATCCAACCCCAGAACTTCCAAACTGCAAAAATGAATCTTAGTATCCATATTGGCTACAAAATAAGTTTATGGAACTGAGGTTTGGGAAACATGGTACCCAGCTTGAGGACTGTATCTGCTGGGCATCTTGGGGGTGGGAGCATTTTGTCAGTCTCCCTGCACTTCTTACCTGGTGCTTAGGGGTCGATTCACCTCAGAAAAGTCTCATAATCATCCCAGGAAAAGCATATTGGAAATAAACATGATTACTACTCCTTATGCGATATTTCACAAACATATAGCAAAAGAGTTTAACTCACATCAGGTCACATAAAATTTTAAAGTAAAATTAATTCATGTTTTTAAGGATATTTCTAGAATGGACCATGTCATCTCCAATACAGTGGTCATTTTAAACAGTAATGGTAAGCTGGCCCATTGGTAAGACTCAGGAGTGTCCATGGGCTTCAGAGACCTCTTTGGTAGCTGAATGGGTGTTGGTGAGTCCATTTATGTGATAGAAATTGGCAAATGCTATAATCCGGGACTTTGTTTTCTCTTATAGAGAGCCAATGAGCCAGTTTATTAGCACACCACTGAGTGCATGCACATGTTAGAAGAAAGAGACCCACTATAAATAGAAATCTCTATAATTAGAAATTTTGCTTGCTGAGTAAATATTTAAATAAGACGCTGCTTAATAGGGATAGTATTTGTAGACTACACATCTTTTATTTGTTATCAGTTAATAAAAGCTGGGTGCCTTAGTCTCCTTATCCTTAAGATGAGAACATAACAGTACCTACTACATAGGACTCTTGGTGAAACAGGCTAGCATGTGTGACACACGGCAGAAAATGTCTGGCGTGAAGAACAGCGTGCTAGATGAGTGCATTCTCTTAATATCAACAGAAGAGAAGGTGGGGCTGTTCAGCCTTCTGAAATGCTGTCTCATTTCAGTTTTTCTTTCTTTTATATCTTTTAGAAACCTATACCCAACTTCCACAAGTTTTGTAAAGATCCGTTAAATGAAAGCACGTCCAGTCACTGAAATGCACAAAGCACTACGTAAATGAAAGGTGCCATAATTATGTTAAAGACATCACCTTGCATTTTGCTTATACTGCATCTCTGAAATGAGCATCAGATTTTTCTCTCGGCAGTTACTGCTTGTACAGAAACAAACACAGATGGTACCAAACTTCCTGCTGCATCGTTTCAGGCGACAGCATTTATCAAAATATCGATGGTCACTAAATTTACAGAGCCCAACTCAGTGTCGGGCCAGCACAACAATTTAGACAAATAAGCCTTCATTAGCTGATCCAAAGACTTTCCCATGTGTGATACCGCCTAGCACAACAAACAGAAAATCTTGCATGTAGGCACTTTCACAAAATAGGATGTTAACATGAAATTTCTTTTAGGGAAAAGCATTGGCTTGTCTTTTCTGATGAACATTTCTAAATAAAGCAGAATCGATTTTTGTGATTGTCATTTAGACATCCCCAGTTCCCACTGACCTGGCCAGGCGAGGCTGGAAGAAGGAAACGGGTCTTAATGATAGATTCTGCCACTCTTTCAAGCAATGGGTCTTTGGAGCACACACTTGCTTTTTAGAGGAAGATAAGCCCAAGTTTTCTACAACTCCACTGCCTCACTGGGCCTAGTGCTGCTCTGGACCTGTCTGTCCTTGAATCCATTTCCAGCTGATCCTTGGGGCTGGGGATTCGGACAGCAGGGCAGGGGTTGAGCCAGGAGGAGACCGCGCTTCCCCACGCTGACTTTGCCCCCAGCCTTCTCCAGCAGCAGCCACTCCCCAGCCTCTCCAGCTTGGCTGGCTTTCATTCCTGCCTGTCCTGGGGAGCTGCGTGTGGCAGGTGTCACCGCCCATGGCTGCTGCAGAGTTGCTGGTTTCCTCTGGTTTGCTTGTTCTGGATCTCTGATCAGCTGTCTCTTTGCTGAATTCCCTGCGTGATACTCCTGCTCTTTGGGTACTGCAAGTGATCTCGTTCTCTGTTTGGGCGCTGACTCTGCGAGTCTGACTAGGCGCCCTAGGCAAAGGGAGGTCAGTGTGCCCGGTTCAGGAGGCCATGCTCCTGCTGCTCTCGCTGACCTGAGACCCTCGGCAGCTGCTCTGAAGCCGGGCCTGCTGCTTCTCCTTCGGCTCGGGACTCTCCTCCAAGGACACTCTGTGCCACATCCCCGGGGACACTGAGTGTGTTTCTCTAAGTCTGCTAACACTGAGGTCAGAGGCCCTGGAGCACTGCCTTGGTTACAAAACGGCTGGAGGAGGCGGGCCTGTGGCGCATGTGCCACAGAGGGCGGTTGGTAGCACTGCAGCCCTGCCAGGTAGATGTAGCTGCCCTCCCCTGCCCTGCTCTGCTCAGTGCCTTTCTCCCGTGCCACCTCCACTCACGCACAGGCAGTTACTCCGTCACCTTCCTGTCCTTCCTAGTACAGGTCCCAGAGCCCTTCCACATAGGGGTGTGACAGGATTGTGTTAGTAACCATTTGGAAATTCTATTCTTTGTGCTTTCTTTCCAACAAAGAAAATTTGAGCCATAAATCAACTCCATATCTTAAAAATTCACCTTAGTTTTCCCAATAGACCCTTAATCCCAAAGTGTCCAGTTAGAGTCATGCATCCCCACATGCATTAACCTGTTTTATACTTTAAACATTGAAACATGCAGCTGTAGCCTCTGGGTTCATCTTCCTAAATTTAAGCCTTTACGGTTTGTGTCCATCTAAATATATCCTCACCACCTCCATCATCAATTAAGTAAATGCAAGATGACTAACTCGTCTCCTTTGGAAGCTGTGAGCTGGTAGGCTCAGTAGGCTCTGTTTGTTCCATTTATCACAGCTCTCTCTACATGTGGTCCATTGCCTCCAGTTTCACTCCTCTGGCATCTGTTTATTCTACCCAATTACACTCAGAGCTCTGAGGTCAGGGGCACTTTTTCCGTTACGTCTCCTTACAGCAGGTTCGCAGCACAGGCTTGTAAGCTAAATGCATTCCCATGTCACCAGCGTCTGGTATTTCCAGCTCCTTGTCCAAGCAACACCCTGTGTACTCATCCCGCAGCTGGATGCGTGACATTTGGCCACACATACAGGATGTGCTGTAGACCAGAGATTCTGCAGGTCACACTGAACAGCACAGGGGCTCCGAGAACCATTGCCACTTACTTTAAATGCAGGTATCCCTGAGCTACCTCCCTGGGGATCGCCACTGTCCTTCTCATGGTTTCCTTTACTAACAGCTGGTTCTGCATGTCGAAAGCTGTTCATTTTCTTTGCAGCATCTATGATAATTACACTTCACATGAAGTATGTGTAGAATAGGCATCAGAAATAAATGGAGAAATTTAAATTCATATACACGTGTAGTGAATCAAAAGTGCATGTGTATAAGTAACATAGAGAACAAATGCCCATCTGTGTGTGGTGTGTAAGTGTGTATGTTGTCACCTTTCAATTTGTCCTTCCTCCACAAATTTTCCTGCACCTCAACTTCCTTCACTACTGAACACCAAGCCTCACACAGAGGCAGGCACACACAGTAGGTACTCATAAAGACCTGTTGGATAAACAATAGTGAGTGGCTGGATCTGTGAAAGCAAAGAACGCTTCCCAATTATTAATTATATCAGATCTTCAGTCCTACTGAATGAAAAGTGTAGAAAGGAGAGAACAAGGAGCACAAAGAGGGAGAGAAGTAAATCGTCTCTCCACTCCAAGGTTGTGTAGGTTTATAGTCTTGTTCCACTCAGAAAGAAGCTGCCAGACTTTGAAGTTTGTTCTCACCAAAGAAGGGAAAGAAGACAAGAAAATCTTGCTGTTCACTGTTGGTGCTACCCTTTAGTAAAAACTATAAACATTTTGGTAAAAAGCTAACGATTTCCAAATGGTATAATGAAAAACTAGTTGGACGTTCCTATATTTACTGCTGCAAATTCCCATTTCTTCTCTCCTGGTACAATCCTGGCACCAGTAGAACTACCTGTAGCATCAAGCCCTCCTTCTTCCTCCATAATGAGTCCCAGGCTTGGGGATGTAGTCAGTGGCAGCGCTGGCATAGTACGCTTGAGACCTGGGGTTCATCGCCAGCACAAGAAAAAGAAAAGTCCTGGTGAGCAAGAAGACCATCCGAGGAGGGGGCAGGAGGTGCAGGTGAGCCAGGCTGCCTGCCTGCATGGCCTGGTGCCCTGTTTTCTAGCCAAGACTGTAGGCAAGTACGTGGCTTTCTTGTGCATCTGTTTTCCATGTGGCAAACGGAGATCCTGGAAGTACCTGACACACAGAGCTTCATTTCAGGGTTAAATAAGTCTGAGCACATATGGAACCTTCAGAATACTGCCTAGTTCATAGGAAACACGTGTTTTCCTGTCATAGCTTTATCATTTGTATGATCATTTCTGTCCTCATCTATACTTCTAATAGAGAATCTCCTAATACAGAATGGATAAATTCCACTAAAACTCTGTACAAAAAAAGAAACAAGGAATAGACACATACTGGTAAGAATGAAAAGGCATTATAGCCACCAATGTCTTAGAAAGGTAAAAAAGCATGGTAGACAGGATTTTCAGATTTTTTTCTTTAATTCTTTCTCCAGCACAAAATATTTATTGATACATGTTTTGCATCCTAATGAAGTTTATTCTTATGTCAGCTTCTTTGGTCTGAAACATTTAGAGAACAGCTGATCACAACCTATTGTTATGTAACCCAGCCTTACTCAGAGATTGCCAGTACTCGAACTCATGATTTTCAAACTTACTCAAAGGTGGTTCCTATTTCCCAGTTATTTCAATTCCTTTGCCCTACCAAAAAGGCAACTCTGAGTTTTCTATATTCATTAATTGCATCGTATAATAAACAACACCATTAGGGCTTAAGGAAAGTATTCTCCCCATCCTCTTTTTTATTCTTCATGACCATACGCATGATTTCATTTAACAAATAGTTAAGATTCTGTTATGTGCCAGGCACTGCACTAGACACCTGATAAACAAAAATACAAACACAAATCGAAAAGCAGTGAGCGAGACAGAGTCTGCTTTTATGGAGACTGCTTTTATGAAGCTTAGGGTTTTAAAGAGGTTCACAGCCACAAGTAAAATGGAGTTCTCCATTACATACTGAGATAATTATTATATGCCAGAAATACATAGAAAGCTTGAAATGGAATAAGGGGAGTGGGATGGTGGGTGGGGGATGGTGGGATGGTGTCTCCTCTAGGCAGGGCCAGAAGACCTTCCCGAGGAGCTGATATTTAAGCAGCATCTAAAGGGGGAAAGCAGCCGCTTACACTTTCAGTCCAGTAGAGGAGCCCAGGCCAGCAGGAAGCTGCACAGTGCAGCTGTGTGTGGTGCGGGCAGGCTCGGACCGGTCTGGCTGTCAGTGGCTGTTGGGAAGCCCCCTGCGGGGTAGTAGAGAAGCGTTTGGAGGACAGGTAAGAGCAGATAGTGCATGGGCTTCTGGGCAGAGTGCTGTTAAACGGCGGAGGCATGTGCCTGCAACCCCGCGGTTTGGAGATCAAGACAGACTGGGCCACCCAGGGAGGCACAGCCTTGGGGTAAAATAAAAAGAAAAACAACAAGCTAGCATGGAACTGATGGGAAGAGGCTCTGAGGTAACCTAGCAGACCATCAGACTGTAAGCTGAGGAGGGGAGGCGACGTGTGCCGCTCCCACCTGGAGAACTGGGTAGGAAAAATGCTAAGGAGGTGATTGGTTGCCAGGGAGGAACAGTGTGACCTTGCAGTTTCTGTCTCTGGGATTGGATGATAGTTAGCTATTAAGAAGGAAGCCCCACCAGCCCTTCTTGAGCAGATTGATGATCCTTTTATGATTCTAGGACACCTGGATGGCGTTGTTAAAATGACATCTGATGATACTGATGTGATGCTGTGACACAAATGAACCAGAGCTGGCTTCTGTTAGGTGTCATCTGTTGGTCTGGGGTGGGAGCTCAATTTTTTACTTGTGTGTTTATCTTTAAATAGCACAAGCAGATTTTCACACCTTCAAGATTTGCCTGTTTTGCAAACCCTGCAAAACCTCAACTCACATCTGCAGCAGTGGGTAAGTCCCAGGTATCACGACTGCCCTTCGGAGCTCTCTGACCCAGAGCTCTTCCGCAGTGCTGTTGAGCAACATAGCCGAGATCCTGCAACCCCCCTCCAGTCCTGTTCCCTTGTCCTGCACCACACTTGCGTCGCCGTCTTTGCACTCCCACTGCAGTGGATTCCTCTCCTGCAGAACCTGTCAGAGTAGCCCCGATAAAGCTTGTGAGTGCTACCGCCACCTTGTGTCATACTCTGCTGGATCAGCCTCAAAAATCAAATCCCTAGAGAAGCTCAAAGAAAAACAAAATCTGCCCTGGAGCTAAGTGTACGTCTGGAAATACAATAATCAATGCTATTCCTTTAGGAGGAGCGTTCAGGGGCTCTATCTGAAGAGTTTAAAAAAATGTTAGGCTACAGAGAAAAACCTATAAATATAACTACTCAGTCCACTCACACTTACATCCTGTCCTCCTAGCCACTCACTGGTCCCTTGAGACAAAGCCTGATTCCTCTGTCCCTGGCTGGCTCTGCTCTGCCCCAGGGCTGTTGTGTGTTACAGCTTAACCACAAGATTGAAAGTGTCTGGTTATTTGCGTGTCTCCACGTGAGGCTGTCCTGGAAGGTGAAACCTGCTCATCTCGGCATTCCTAAGATCTAGTGCAGCACCTGGCAGAGAATGAAGTAAGCATTTTGTGAAGGGCTGGGTGGATAACTTGGCAATCTTAGAAAGGATAGAAGAAGGAAGAGATGACAACGTCTGAGAGGACTGCAGGTGGCTAGGGAAGGTTAAAGACGCTTTTTGTTTTCATGAGGATAGCTTTCATGTTTTCATGAGGATAGCTTTCATGTTTTCATGTTTTCATGAGGATAGCATCTTCTGTTCTTGCTTCTTGATCTAAAGTCAGATTCTGCTCTTCTATGAAATAAAAACACTGGGTAATTGGCTTCCCATGCATTGCACCACAGAAACTATATGTGGGGTATGGGAATAGTATCAAAATAGTTCAAGCAACGGGACCTTCATAAAAACTCTAGATGGTATATAACACTAATGGCTAGTTTCAAGTTAATCTTACAGAGTTGTTATATTAACTTGGTTTTGCTTCTTTGCTTTAGAAGTTTAAAGTAAAGGGGAAAATGACATTTAGGTCAAGCTGCAAAAGACCTGAAACTGAGTCACCTCTGAGAAGGTTTCCTCCTCTTAATTAGGATCCCTTTCTGCACTTTCAGGGCTGTTATCTTTGCGTTTTTATGACCGGGTCAAAGCCAATCCAAGTTGTTTTAGGTTAGAGCACTGTAGCTCATTTATTTTTGCTAAGATAACTTGTTCATAATTCACAACTTGGCCTTTGAAAACAAAAACTAATATTAGAGGAGTCTGTTACCTCTATCATGGCATTTAATGATGAAGGAATAAGAAGAGTTCATTTTTGCTAGGAAGTCATAGCAAAAATAAATGAATGGAATGTATATGGGATTGGAAGCTAATTGAGTAATGGCTCTACAAAAGATTTCTGGACACATGGTAGTACAATAGCTTCTACTCCCTTAACATGTTACAAAACTTTGTATCATTTGTTACATATTTAATGAAAATCTTTCAGTATAAAAATCAGTAGCAGTTTTTTGGATATTCACTATGAGAAGCACACTGATTGTAAATTGTTAAAATTTACTAAGTGCATCTTAGAATTGATTTTATAAAATCATTCATGTCACAACTAATCACTGAACAGAATTCATTACTATGGCACAGAGAAATGGTAAGCAAATGTCAGAGTTCAGTATTTATGCTACATAATTATCTATGATTATATGTAATCATAGATAATTATACATTAACTTACATAAACATCATGCTTTATTGACTTATTGATATCTGTTTGTGAAAATACTGCCTGAGGTTGGCCCCTCATTTGAGATATAAAACAAGTAAAATCATAAACTGAAGCATCAAAATTGCCATGTGTCAATTTATTGTTGTGATCAGCTAACATATTTGCATAATGATTGACCATTTATAGAGCACTGTAACAATCATTTCTCAGTGATCTAATTTTAACATTAATTTCATGAAAGTAAAGGTTATAAAAATAATAGCATATTTAGATATATACCATAGGTTTTTCTTTTTCTACCCATTCTTTCTTTAAAAAAAAAAAATAGATGCAGAGGCACCTAATACCTGATTATCTCCCTGGGAAGTAAAGTGCGTTGCTAGGGGTGAGGATGATGTTGTGAATGTCGAAGGACTTCAGAAATTTTTTTGAATTTATGCAAAGCTAGATCACAAAGGCCATAGTTTTCACGACTTTCTAAGTTTAGGAAAACCGAATCATCATCTTCTTTAATAATGGACAGAACAATAGCATGTAATGTAGCACCTCGTTATAATTACCACACGCACTTTTTTAATTTGGGACTGGGGGTGACCGGAGTCCCTCCTCTGCCAGGCACTGCTGCAGCGCTGACGGGGTCTGGGAGGCCCGGACTGTCCTTTTTTGCACAACCAGAAGAATAGCCATGTGATTTGTCGTTGTAGTTGTTACCTTATGCCGTAAATGGTCCTGCAGAAGTGAGAGAAAAATTCGTAATTTTTTTCCCTTAAACTCACAAAAAGCAGAACACAAAGAAAAAGTCCCAGACCCCTAAACAACAGACACCCACTGTGCAAAATAGCCTCAACGGCATCCGCTTACTTTGGACCTCAGAGCCAAGGACTCTGGACGCACAATTTTAGGGTACTTGGTGCGCCTGGAGCTTATTTAGTGTTTGCTGTAGAAAATGTTAGCTCTTTCCAGCACTGTGTGCTCATTTCCATAATATCCTTCTAACCGAGAACTACTGAAGAAGGGAAGAGAGCGCGGGAACATGAGTGCTTCCAGCTAAGCTGGAGGAATCACCCAGCCCACAGCGCACAGCGGGCGAGCACGGCTGCGAGCATTCTGCACGCATAAACCCTCACTTTCCAGCGGCCTTATCAATAGGTACTGGGCGGTCTCTGCTTAACACTCAAAGAGATTAAAACACTTGCCATAGTCTTACAACTTTTAAATGATCACCGACTAAAAAACAGGATACTGTTTAAGGCATAAGAATGTACATATTTGTTGGAAGGGAATATAAGGAATTTCAGCTTAAATATCACAGGTCTACTTAACATGGATAATGAGGAGTTATTAAAGGGTATGTAAAAAAAAAAAACAAGGAGGAACCTTTATAAAAGGTGTTGGAAACATACTATGATTTTTTTTTTCCTTTTCTCGCCCTGTGTTTCTGAGCTTTTGAGGTGTGTTATGCTCCCAAGTCTCTAAGGGACTAAAGCCCTACAATAGCCCCTGGATGCTGAAGCTCTGTGGGCACCTGGAATGCTACACCTGTGTCATGTGAGCATTGCTATCTCCGTTGGCCCAGAAGGAGTTGTTACTTTTCAACTCTTGATGACATTTCTGATGTAGTTACATAATATGTAGGCTATAGGTACAGCTATGGGTATCAGAATATATGGATATACACACAGCAGAAAACTATTTAGCTATTTACATGTGTATGCACACACACAAATCAGAGCTCACACATTCAAATGAACTCTCTTAAGTGACCCTCATCCTGGGAAAGCAATGCATTTCCCAAACAATTTTAAAAATACAATTTGACATTTGGCTTCAAAGAACCATATTTTATGTATTCTCGCAATTACCTCATCCTTTCAGATTAAAAAGATTTCTGAAAAGATCCAAAACTCTTTGAGGCAAGTGGAAATTGAGGCCATCAAGTTGATTTTCTCTTTAGAATTACAGGTTGTTCTGAGAACAGTCCCAGAAGTGGGGAAAAACACAGGTGTGGGAGTGGGAGACATGGTCCAAACAGCTGGGCATACGGCTTGTGGCTGCCTACATGGGGCAGACATGCAGCTGCTCATTTTTACTTAAGAAATATTCTTGATAAACTAAGTGAAAGTTATGTTTTTCAGTGCATTCAAGCAAATAATTTAAATATGTGAAATTGTGGAGTAAAAGAAAATAAATAATTAAGGAAAAATGACAACGTGAATGACTATCTTCTAGGTAGTCAAGTTAAAGTAAAAATTGAAATTCATTGCATAAAATAGTGAAAGAAAGCTCATTCATTAGGGACTCAGCAACAGGAAAACATCTATTTTTATATTATGTTTATTCTATTTTTTAAACTATTTTTAAAAACCTCTTTGAGACTTTAAAACTTCAGGGCTTCCCAGAGACATTAAATTTAAAAAAATAGTACTAAGGGTTGACGTCAGGCAGATGTGGATTTGCGTATCAGTTAGACCATTACAAACAAATTATATAAGGTCCAGGATTTAGTTTCTTCATCTGTAAAATGATATAATTGAGAAGATTAACTGTGACATGTAAAAAATGAATGTATTCAGTATTTGGCACAGACCAATTAAATAATTTATTTCATAGTTAGAGATGAAAATTATAATTTTTAGATTCATGAAAGGAGTGCTTTACTTTTATCTCAAACTGTCTTACTTAAAACTTTCAGCATTCTGCTACCAGCTTTTAATCAACATTTGCTAAACATTTGCTAAGCACAGATCACTATGGCAGAGAATAGAGATACAAAAATAAACCAAACAGAGCTTTCATAATACTTAAGGTTAAATGAAGAAATGAAGTTCATACTGGATACTAATGTGTAACACTAATTTTTTTAAAAATCCAAGAACTACAGAAATTTGCAAAGAATAATTCTGACAAAGACTAGGAAAGACTTTATATCAAGAGAAGATGAAAGGAAAAATTGGAAGTTATCTTCCAATGTTTGGAAAGGACTAGAAACATTATAAACCAAAGAAAGAAGTCTCCAAACTATCAAATATTTTCAGAGGTTTGCAGTCGGTTCAGTTGCTTTAGTTTCATATATTTAAAAAAATCAGGAGTGAATCCTGATTAGAAGACAGACACAGGAGAGATTTACAGAACCTGGCATCCTGGGTGAAAGGGTTCTGTTTAGATGGGGTGGTTAATAAGTGATTTATAGTAATCTGGAAGCTTTGTATGGTGTTTGTTGAGCAGAGAAAAGATTGCAAGTGAAAAGAACAAGAGAGAAGTTGAGGAAGCTGTCCACGAGGCCAGAGGTGCACCCGAGCCGTGGCAGGGACGGCTGAGTGGCAGGAGAAAGCTGAGGTTCCAGGGCTTCTTTGGAGATTGTGTTTCCATCTCAAGCCCAGGAATGTAACCTGGATTTCTACTTTGGGGGACAATTTTTGAATGTGCTAATAGAACTGAGGATAGAAGCTCTGGATCAGCTGACCAAGTGAGAAAGAAGAGCTGGTCTAGGACAATGGCAACAAAGTGGGGAGACAGTAATGCGTGTGAGACGAAGACCTGGCTGTGACCGAGTCTGAAGTTCACGTCACCATCTCATTTGTCTTCCATCTTTGGCTGCTGTGTTTGCTCACAGAGCATGGCTACAATTTTGCACCTCCATCTCCCTGAGCCCTCGTGTGTTTATTAAAGGAAAATTTTCGTCACGTCGACTCCAGTCCATGACACTGAGGAGGAGTGCATCCCACTTCAGTGTCCATGAAAAACAAATCTATGCTTCTCACAGAGCTTCTAGTTACACTCAGAAAAAGAGAGTCAGTGGGAGGTAGAGGCACCCTTGTCAAGGGGAGAGGGATCAGAGACTGAGAGAGGGTGAAGGAGGGGAGGAAAAGGGATGAGAAAGGAATCAAGCTGTGATATGTGCATGTACCAGCTCCACACAAGGAAAGTAACCTTATATACCGAACACATGTATAGTACTAATAAAAATGTGTGTTTTGTTCAAGGATGAGACAGTGTATTGGTTTGGGGTCAGTGTTTGTCTATTGTGTTGACTTTAACTTCCTATAAGCCAGACACTTAGGGATCGTAATGTTGGGGTCCTTAGAGAAAGAAAAGTAGAAATCTAGACTCCCTAAGTACTCAGTAGGTTTCTGCCACAAACAAGGCCATAGCACATTATGCAACCACTGGGTGGCCTACAAATTGCTTCCAGGTGCAGGATATGCACCATGAAATAAAAATATGTATGAGTCACCAGAATCTTCATATCTTCAATTCTTGGATAGTCTCCCAAGTAAAAATGACTGAAGGACAGCTCCCCAGTGGCTCTTTATGCATTTTAAAGTTAGTTTTATGAAAATATTTAGACCTAAATTGAGACAGTATAATGGACATACATACCCTTCACTTTATTCAAGTGAGTATCAGTTTTGCCAAAGTTGTACATTCTTTTTGTGCCTTATACTTTTTTTTACTATTTTAAAGCAAATATCAAACATGCTGTTGAAAAATAATTTTGTATGCATGTCTACATAACAAGAACTTTTTTGATATAACAGGCATGTACAGATTCTTAATATTATCTAGTACACATTTCGCATACACTTTTCTCTGATTGTATCTCCCTTTTTAGTTATTTTGTCCAAATCAGGATCCAAACAAGGTCCACACATTATTTTTGGTTACCACATCTGCAACAAATTATAGGGATGTTATTTGACTATTATGCTGGAAACAGTCTGATTTTTTCTTGACATGTATAGTATTACCGGAAAAGCATTTTATTTCATATTTTGTAACTACATTGTTATGATATTTTCTACATCAGAAGTAACATTATATATTATATATCATGTAACATTTATCCAGCTATTGCATAATGGACAGTTATTATATACAGGACATTCCAGTGGGTGCTGAGTTCGATGCAAAATGTTTTTAAATCATAGTCCCTGCCTCCAAGGTTTTACAATGTGAGCAAAAATTAAAATAAAAATATGAAAATATAATGAGAGAAATGGAAGTATAAGTTATTGAAGTGGTAAAGATACTATGGTTTATAGGCAGATGTATATGGCTTAGAAGAGAAATCTTTTTGAAAGTTTGACAGGTAAGATGCATGAATTAAAGACCAGAGATTGAAAGAGACAGTTGGGGTGAAACAGAAGGAAAAGAGCAAGCTCATTTTATGATTGTAAAATTTGGAAAAAAGACATAAGCCTTACATATGGAGAAATGGAAAGATATATAGGGTTATAAGAAAAGCAGTTCAGTGAAAGCGAAATGTGTGTGAAAGATACGCCTAGAGGGTCGGCAGGAGCAAGTTTGGAGGACACTGTATGGTGGCCTACATAGTTTGAACATTGTCCTGTAGACCAAGAAACCACTCGCTCCATTTATTTTCACAAATATGGGAGACTACTCAATGTTACATAAATATAGATCTTTCATTAGTAATCAAAATTCACCAGCTCATTCATAAGGGAACTTAAGAAACTGTTTATGTATTCTAATAGCAATCATTTTCAAATATTTACAGCAAATTGGCAAGATAATTTAATGTTTTATTTTACCCAAGAGCTAGACACTCCATTTAGAGGAACACAAACAAATGGGAGCAGATTTAACCAACACCCACTATGCAATATTCAAGAGACCGTCATGAAGCAAGATTCAATTGTAGCACAGGATAAAACAGCAACTCAACAAATTCAACATAACAGACAGAGGCGATAATGTTAGCCAAAACATACCAGCTCTGCAAACTTCAAACTCCAATTATTAGTGTATTAATTATAAAACTCTAGTGACCATTGAAATATGTCTACTTTTCTGCATATCAGTTAAAACATGTATTGACCTGTAACTTCTCTCTTTACCAGAAAATCCTAATTGATTTTCATTATTAAAAGATTCTCAATGGCAACTGAATTACCAAGGTCATCAATGAAAATACATGTTGAACATAACATAGCTTTATTGGTAAGTATTTTTCGTTTTGTATGTTTATTCTTTAATAAATGATAGATGTATAGCTTTTTTGGGTGCCCACATATGCCAGAACTTTTAGTAGGCTTTTGAAAAAAGTATTCAAACAATGCTGTCATGTTGTTCCATAAGCTTATATTCCAGTACAGGTGATGATGGCTGGGTTCATCTCTGGATAGTGCCAGATATCCCTGGGACAGAATTAAAAATCACTTGCAGTTTTTGCCACTGTCTTAGATAGAAAGTTCTGTGTGCATTGTGCTACTGAAGACAACTTCCAGTTCAGGAAATTCCATAGAGGTACCAGAGCTGATGTGACCAGATTGAAAAGAAGGGAGCATTTCATGAGTAGAGAAAGTGTCTAAACTCAAAATGGGAAGCAAATGAATAAACAAATACAAATTATTACCAGGAGTAGCCCTGAATTCAGTGTTTGGGAAGTGATTAGTAAAACAGAAGGTTGACTTGGTGGAAAGCAATCAAATGATTCAAAACTTTGGATGTAAAATAGAGAGTGCTGTTTTTTCTGTAGAGGAGCCATTGGAACATGAAAGTGAAATAATAAAGCCGTCATTAAAAAACAGTAACATGGTGATTTAAGGACAGAAGGATAAACAGCTAAGGACATAATTTGGCTGAAATCAGAGAATATATCTGGGGATATGTACTTCCCAGCATAAGATAGAACAAGTAGTCAACTCTGTCGCCTGCCTCTATGTTGAACGTCATAGTTGAGATGGCTTTCTCGTAATGGAACTGACACTTCCTGATACAGCTGATGGACAGATGTGCCCAGATCCCAGGCAGGGGGTGGGGGGTGGGGTCACTGAGTGGAAAGTTACTGCCAGTGTTGCAGAGTGGTGGCATTATCTGTGACAGCAACGGTCCTGGGATACAGAAATTATCAGTCTAGGCTATTGAATAATCTCATTAAAGAAAAACAATCCATTTAAATCCAAGGCTAGGGCCAAAACCATGCTCACTGGTCACCTACAGAATGAGGAATTCTAAAATTAATCTTTGCACACATTGAGATTATCACTCACAAGCAGACAAAAGTCTCCTCATTTCTCCTGTACTTTTTGAGATGTTCAATCTTAAGTATATTTTGCTTTTCCCATTTGCAATATGAAATGTTAGGGTAGGACTTGATTTCCTGTGTGTGACACATGACCGTCCTAAAACCCTCATTTAAAAGTTTCAGCCCCCACCCCACTGTCAGTAACTACTCTGCTCCGAGAAGATTTAGTATCCTGCTGAATACTAAAACCTCTCTGTGTAGATGATATGATTTTAAACTTAGGGAGAAAAAGAAGCAACTGTCAAAAAGAGGGGTCCAGGCAGCAATGACTGCACCCTTATCTCCACACTCCATCATTTTCTGCTCCCCCAAGTCACCTCTGACTTAGATCCTAGGCAGGAAGATTCTCTGAAATCACCATGAAGGCTTATTCCATGTTCACCAGTGAACTAGTATATTTAGTATATTTACTCTGGGATTCCTTAAAACTTTCATTTTGGAAATTCTAACTATATTTGCTAGATCCCCAAAATTAAAATGTTCTTTTTTAGAAAGACAGATAGATGTGATGAAGTAATAAAAGATCAACTAGATTAAGAAATGGGAACCCACAGAAATTGATAGAGAAATTTAACTTCAGTCATAGGAATTTTGACTTGTTAAATAAAAAACTCTACTTTCACAAGTAGAGAATTGAATATGGTAGAAAACCAAGAGTTTTTTCTGACAACAGGATATAAAATAATAATTGGAATAAATTTGAATACGTGGGACAAGAGCTACTATAATAGTCTAGATGCTGTGCATTTATCAGAAGCAATTTTTTAAGTATCCCAGTGTTAATGACACTGTATCAGACACAGCTTATTGGTTCCTTGAACTAGGGCAGTGACTACAGAAATGGAAACAATCTTACTGAATATTAATAAAGTGATCAAACCAATTCAGAGCTCATATTTCCTTGAGGCCTTTATGCCTACATTTATCAGACTTTACATATTCAAAAATGTTCCATGGTGTTGAAGTGTGTTTCTAAAATAACATACATTAAGAATTATGGGGAATGACTGGGGATATAGCTCAGCAGCATAAGCACCTGCCTGGCAAGCACAAGGGCCTGAGTTCGACTCCTGATAACAAAAACAAACAAAAAAAAAAACAAAAAATGGGGCAAATTAATTTAGCTACCAGTTGTAGACCCATAGATCATGTGTCCACAGCAAAACGACATGTGCTTCTGAATTCGTGGCACTAAAATGGTGGCCAAGGAAAGGCGGCACAGAGCAAGGCGAGTCCCGCTAGGTTTTATCAAAGCCTCTGTTCCTGTCAGTTGCCAGGGAATTGAAATCCATCCCAGACTTGCAAGAGTGCTTTTAGTGAGACTGGAGCATGTTCATTAAAAAACCTGAATGAAACCAAATGGCCAGTATTATTGATCATTTCTGTCCTTCTGGGTTTAGGATGGAAGTGGTTTTTAAGGGTCCCAAAAGCTATTACCAGTACTTTTCTTTCTTAATAAAAAAACTGTCTTTGAAACCTTTTTCAATCCTACAATACAATTTTAAATGTATGTTGAACCCTCACTTCCCCAAAGAAAGACAAAATACTGACATTGTTAGAAATCTCAATTTTAGTCATAAGTGTGACTTTAGCTTAAAGCATGGGTCAGGGTAAAATATAAAAATGTGGCTGAGAAATGAAGTGACCAGTCATTGTTCTAGTTTAACAATATACTGTTACCACTTGGGATGTCTAGAATAATATTAATTATAATATGAATTACAATGACATGCTATTATAGTATTCTATAAAACTCTTAAAAGATAAATTTTCTGTTATATAAATCTCTTTAAGTTGTATTTATTTTTAACTAATGCTCAAAACATAAAAATCAGATATATCAATGAGAAATATCTGATGTTTTGATACATGTATGTGTGTGTAGTAGCTAAATCAGATGAAGCATTTCTATATCCTCATTTTCATTTCCTTTTGGTGAAATTCTCAAAATATTTACCCTTTGAAATACACAGTATGTTACTGTTATAGTACATATTCTTTTTGTAAGAAATTGCCTATGGGCACCAGTTGTTTTTCTGACTCTTGTATTTAGTCCAGCAAGGGAGAGAGAATTAAATTGGTACATCTGAACAGCGTTTCCAGAGAGAGACGGCTGCCAGCACCAGGGCACTGTATAATATAGTTGTTTCTCTCTTTCAAGTGTATTTATAACTCTCACAAAAACTTTAGTAGATTTTTAAGAAAAATAGCAACATGAATATGATTTCTTTTTTATTTTATGAAAACAGTACCCATAACCACGTGAGAGAATAATGATAGTTGTTGCACTGCGCATGTCTGTCTTCAAAGCAGTTGCTCAGTACAAGACAAAGACCAAAAAGGTTCTTAGAAAACAAGAAACAGACGGTAACACAAACTTTCTTTTTGACAAACTAAGATAACCTAGAGATTTAGGTAAAAGATTCCATTTCAGGTAAAAGACATGGATGGAGTAGACTACAATTACTACTATTTTTCTTTATAAAATTTCATTAAATATTTCTTGTATTTTGATAGTTCTAGAAAGTCTTTTTAAGTTCACCAGTTTTTTGTCTTGGGAGTATCATAATCAAAATTACTGTGCAAACCCCACCCTCATTTTTCTCTTCCTGCTTTTCCCTAAATAACTAAGTCTGGAAATATTACTCTTCTTTAGTTGCTAAGTATGATTTATCTACTTTGGAATAAAAAAAGAAGCACTGAGAAACCTGCAGTGCCGTTTCTGCTTCAGTAAATAGGTCATACTTTGTCAAATTCTGAATATATTAGGATTTTATGGAGATCTCTTTTTCTCAAATGCTAAGTTGCTGTATTAGATATTAAAGGGTAATTTATTTTGTAATAAGTAGCTTTTACTCAGTTTTTTGCTCAATCATGAATACTTCAAAAACAGATAATTGAGAGATAAATTAGAATGTTTAAGAAGGAGAATATTGGTTTTCATTTATCTTTGTGTGATTACCACTGCTTCAAAGTATACAGATAATTTTTGTATCCTGAGAGCTATAGAATATCTGCTTTGCTAATTTTCTATGACATAGATGAATTTCAGGTGTTCTATCTTGAGAAAAATATACCAGTGACCTGTCAGAAAGTAGATTTTACCAACGGGGAGATCAAAATTGACTATTTTCCTAAGGACTTACGAGATGGCCATTTAAAAAACTACATTTAAACAAAAGTATAAAATATGTGTACTTAAGAATATGCAATTATAACTAATAACCCATAAATTTTAAATTTTATCTGAGCTTTTAGTTTCTGAATTCCATATTATTTTTCAATATTGTTTATGTTATAACCCAGTTGATTAGGATAAACTGAGGTGGATTCATGAACAGCCAAATTGATAAACTTGAAATTTAATTAACTGAGCTCAGGACCACTCGTATACAGACCCCCCCCCCACCCTACCCTGTTTCAGGGTCCAAACAAATGGCACCAAACTGGAAAGTTACAGAGTTTTAAAAGAGAGAATCACAAAAGACATCCTTTTGGAAACAATCTAGCTAGAATCTTAAATTAATTTTTGGTTGACACCTGTGTCCTGCTTCTTTGTTGAGCAGGTTAATTTTTCTCCTGTGGCTACAGCTTATTCTGCTTTTCTCATAGGACTTACACCCTGAGTAATTTTCCACTTTCCTGGGTCAAATACAAGGCACCAGTTAAATGCAGGGCTCAAGATGGCATCAGTTATGCCAAGCTACAACATAAATTAGCATTATTCCACTAAGCTTCTCAATGAAAATGAAAACATTATACATACACATTCTAACTTGAGAAGATATTTTTGTTCTAAAAATGTGCCCAGCATAATACCTGAAATAAATATGTGTTTTCTTCCTCCTTTTCTCCATGCTGTTTATCATGATGAGTTTTTTTCTTGGCTTAATTCTCACACCATTTTTTAAAGATCATTTGGTGTTAAAATAATGCTTAGATATGTTAAATTTATTTTAATTCACAAATTCCTACTGGTCATACTCTGACTTGGATCCAGTTCTTTCCCATGTCTTCATTTAGAACATTTTTCTTCATACTGTTAAAAGGACAACAGCAGGATTGGTAAGCAAAGGAATGATACAGGGCATGATGAAAAACTGCAGCGACTGTTTAAATTTTAAAGATTATTACATTAAAAGGCATATTGCCATTAATTCTCTGGATGCTCTTTACTAAACGACCCTGTGCATTCACATCAAATTATGGCCAAAATTCTAATACAACAAGGCCTGAAGTGTGTACATGTGCTTCTCTGTGCCCACTGCTCCTTGTTACAAAGCCTCCATGTAGGCTCTGCAGGATGAACTACCCATGGTTCACAGTGTAATCAACATACATGGCGAGTTTTAACTTTTTTAATTAATTTAAAAGATATATTGCCAGCACTCCCCCTCAATCAGTATACAACTCCTCCCACTCCCACTTTGAACACACTTACTCCATCATTTTTGCCACTTTCTGGAGCAGGTCTAGAAGTTATTTTCTGTGACTGTCTTTTGTTGCAGCGTCCTGGCTGCCTTGATGTCCTAAATCAGTTTGAAACATTTACCTTGCATGGTCACGTTGACTGTGTGGAAGAACCAGAAGTTGCCGTGTCAGATCCAGGGAATAAGGTAGATTAGAACACAGCGCAATGTGCTGTGAGCCTGCCCTTCTGCTCAGAGGAACTGAACAGCAGCGCTCACCATAGCTTTGATTCCACTTGACAAAGACACTCACAAAAGAAGACTTTCAAAACTGCTTCAGAAAGTGACGAGAATGGTGGGCCAGGTGTATTCGAATAGAAGGAGAGTAATGGCAAAGCGTCTTCTACTGTGATAAATACAGCGTCCACTGTGTATGTTGCTAATACACACATGATTATCAATAGGGACACACGTGAATATTAATACCTTCCTCTTTGCTTTGCATTTGTTTCCATATCATTTCCCAAAACTGTCTTTACATGCTAAGAGAGTAGCATAGGAAGATTTGAATGAGATATCCGTTGGGTAGTTACTCTCGCTGATTGGTTTATAGGTTTCTGCTGTCCTCTACTTTCAGTGGAAAGACAATGGCAAGGAAAAACCATCTGAAACAACTTCAGAGTCCAGTCTCATCCCCTGACCATCTGTGCTTCCTCCTAATACCCTAATTTATTGTACAAAACAAATAACTAATTTAACTTCCTGTCTCTCCTCCCTCTTCTTCTGGTTTCCCTACTGAAAGAAGTCATAGGTAAATTGCTGCCATGTTCCTGCACTTACTTTAAACACTTAAATAATCCCCTACATCTCCCAAATCAGAATTCCCCAGTGTGGCATTCAAACCCCAGTTCTAAGCTATCTTTGACTCCCACGGATATAACCAGTTGTCACAACTCAGCAGAGGGCCCTTTTCTACAAATAAACTTAACAATGAATATATCTGATATTCAGGCTTCACTACTACTTCTTCAAAAATATTTCCTGACTCTTGTGACCTCACTGACTCTCCGACGGATTCACCGGAGATGTCACATGCTACATTATTTTGTTTTTGTCTTTGGCTTTTGCTTATTTGTGTCCCCATGAGGCTGTGAGTTTCTTCACGGAAGAAACGTATCCTGTTGTCTTAATAACTCTAATACCTAAAATTTTAAAGCAGGTAGAAAACATTCATAAAGTGATGACTGAGTGTAGTCTTTCTGATAATTACGAAGCATACGGATGTATCTCTTCGAGGTAAAATGCTGTCTTTCATTCTTCTCTGTATCACTCTTCCACCTTCTGCAACTCAGATCAAAATTTAAGCTCTTCGGAATTGGTCAGATTCCTGCCAAACTATGCAAGTGTCTTCAGTTTGGGGTTCCAAGCTAAGACCTCAAAGAATTTGAAGCAATTCTTGCCTCTCACTGAGGAATATAAAAAGCAGCAGGCTCAAAAGGGACAAATGGACATTGCATGCAGAATTCGAACCTAAGCTTTGCTATTCAGCTCAACCCTAGAAATGCGCACCAAACTCTGAGACCTCAGTCTTTGGGCCGTCAGATGCCCAAGTGTACAGCTCACGCTCCCCCTGCCTGGTGACAGGACGGCACCTTTCCCCACTTTCCACTCTGGCCCCTCTTCTCTGGCCCAGTGTCTGGAAATCTGGGATCTAAGGGACAGAATTCTGACTCCCTGGTGACTACCCTGGGCTTCCTCATCTCCGGCGTCCTCTTAGCATCTGCTCTGCCCTCAGAGCGTTCCGCTCTGTTGTAATAACACAGTCCTTCATTGCGTGTTAGCTTTTCCCACGCAGCCTTTCTCAACTGTGTCTATCTGGTTTGGTTTCAGGTACTTTCCTCCCGAGAATTCTGTTCATCTGGGAAGACGTTGGAATCTCCAGTAGCTGGAACTAGGCCTTCACCAAAAAAGCACTTAATCGTTCTCCTGTTTTTGCTCTACCTACCGGAAGTGTTCGATTGGCTCCAACTGCAGCCAATTTTCATCACCTGTGATCTTCAATTACCAGACCCTGCCATACATCTGTACAATTTTTAAATAAACAAGTGTTTAAAATAAGTATGCTAGATTTCTTCTGCTCTGATTTCTTACCAAGTCAATATAAAACAACTAACTGAGGAGGCAGGATTAAGAAAGTAAAAAGCATTGAACTTTTTGGTCACCATATCATTTTATAGACCTATATCACTATGTGGTTTTGTTAACCCTTTTAGGAGATGGAAATTAATTCAGATTCTTTCTTCTGAGCGTATTAAAATATGTATTGAGCCACCAGCCTGGAAATGATCTAAATTAGTGTTTGAGAGAAGCCACCAATTCAGAGTTAGGACTATAGAACAACTGAAGGATTACACTTAACAAAGCAAGCTCTGTAACAATGTATTTCCATTGACAGTAAGTAAAAATAATGTGGGCTCTTACAGGAAAGTTGAAATTTATCAGATAAGGCTTTTCAGGAAAGTAAATGTTCACTATCCACTTCATCTTTATTTTCAAACACATTTATCTTTATTCCCAGATTAGATGCTCTGCACTTTAAAATTCAGTTCTTCAGTGTTATTATTGATTTGTCAAGTCAAGAACATAGAAACCTCTTTAAAACAAATGCAGATGTAATGTCCCAGAACTCATTGGCCCAAAGGCTGAGTAAATGCCCTATAAGCGATTTCCAGGATTTGATCTTTGAGGAAAGGCTGTGCTCTCTCACACAGAGGCTGTTTCAGCCCAAAGCCTCCTTCTGTTAAATGAGTGCCGACTCGTGCTTCACCTTCTTCAGCGACGCTGGAATCCTGTTTCCCGTTTCTTTGCCACAGAAAGGAGAAAATTACAGGAATTCCAATATTTATTCTTCAGCTACACAAGAGCGCATGAGCAGTGCAAGAAGATACGCTAAATTAAGAATAGCAATCTGCCTGCTGCTTAAATATGTTTGGGACATGGTAACTTTCCTGACAGGAAAGAGTGAGGACCACCTGGTTATGCTCTCATGTGTATTCTGGTTTGTTTTGAGAGCGATGAGCCTTGTTGTCTTTAGAGATTCAAGTGAGAGAAGTTTGGGTTAGAAAAATCCCACATGCTGTATTGAAGAACAGCAAATGAATATAGTTTGTCTCTGATGGCTACAAATAGAATCATATAGACAACACTATCCCTAAAATTTCAAGGCCATTTAAGTACTAGATTGTGTCAGAACTCCTTCAAAATTAGTAGCTATACTATTTTTTCCACCTTCATTGTTTTTTACATGCCAGACAACTGTTCATGTTAATTAGATAAAGAAAACCCATAACAAAGCCAGAAAGCTGCTGCAAGTTTTACGTGTTACTAGTTCTTTGGGCTGGGGATTTAGCTCAGTGGCATAAGTGCCTGCCTTGCAAGCACATGGTCATGAGTTTGATCCCCCCTCCCCCGCCTTACTAGTTCTTTGAATCACAGAACAACTATTACATTTGCTTATTTTCAAAAGTTAATGGTATGGTTGTGAAAGGAATTAGAATAATAAAAAAATAAGTAAAAATTCCAGTTTATTCACACCTGAAGTCAAATGAAAACTCTGCAAAATATACAGCATGCATAAAATACATGCAGGTATTCAGAGGTGAGAGCAACTCCTGAGAAACAGAAGGTCCAAAAATACTCACAGGGCGAGAGGACTAAGATGAGAAGGGGAAACATTTTCAGACATGCACAGTTTTCAGTGGAATGGAGACAGATCCTTTATCGTTTGGCAGTTAATGCAAAGTGAGCGATTGGTTTGGAGCACAAGTTTCACATATGTAAAAAGGTGACAGTCAAGAGATGTGTGAGGCCAACTCAAGGGCCTCCTTGGAGCTTGGACTGCAGAAAGGCCCTGATTTAACAAATAAATTAGAATCTGCTAGTTAAGTGACATTATAGTAGGCTCGTCAACATTTCTGGAAAAGATTTGAGCTCGAAGGAAGGGTAAGAGATAAATTTGAAAAATATAAAGTAGAAATAAAGTACTTTATATAGTATTGAAATAGAAGAAAAGATTACACAGGTGACAATGAATGTGAACTAAAGATGAGGCTGTGAGAGGTTTACAAAGGAATAAAAATTGGACTGAATGGCTGATGATGTGGGAAGAAAAATGTCTCAGGCTGACAGGCGGCTCAAAACCTCAGCCCTCTAAGCACATGTAGAGCGTCCCAGGCTTGGTAAGCCCCTCGCCTGGCTCATTCCATGGCCCGTTAGTACAGTCAACCTAGAGATTCTCCATCGCCCACTCATTAGCATGATGGCTGGGAAATCGAAGGGTTTAGAGGCTGCCTCAGAAAAGCCAAGCACAAAGGCTAGTAAAATGCTTTGTTATACTACAGCATGAATTTCAGCTAACTTTGGGTTCTTCTTGGTGGGAATTCCAGCAAACAGTTAAACTCTAAAGAGGCTGAAGTGAGAGAAACGAGGGCGAGATAGGGCTTCAAGCACACAGGAAAAGCCAGGCGGTTCGTCTCTGTGTTGGCTGCTCTGGGGAGGGGCTGGGGCTGGAAGCGAGTCCTGACAAGGAGGTAGAAGCTGCCCTGATGTATGCAGAGTATTGAAGAAAGAACTCAGCCCATTACGAATGCTGTGCTTATAGAAACAACTCCCTCCCTCTCTCTCTCTGCATCTTCTTTCTCATCTTTTATCAACTTATAACTTAGGAACATGTAAATATATATGCAGATAATAATCCCTAAAGATGTGTAAATCCGCAGTTCCTATAGTGGTGAATTAAATACTTGATCCTCATTAGACCAATGCTAAAGTGCTGCTGCCAGCATTACTAATGCTCCCGATATTTTCAGTATTACACACCTGTATAAACTTAGCTGAAATACTCTTTATTTTGACAATGCATTTCAATTTATTGTCACAGACCACTGCAGCTGGTGACTTCAGTAGAAGACAAGCAACCTACCCTCTGTGCCTGCAGAAAGGCCTACTTGTACCTGTTTTTGAAGATGATTTTATCTACATTAAAAAGTATCTTTTTTCCCCATAAGGGGAAAAGAGATATATTACAACATATAATACTTCATATTTTCACTTGACTTTTCTATACTTCCATAGCTTATGTGTTAACACAAAGAGCATACATGAATGTTGCTCTTGTTTCAGATTAATAGACACCATTATTTAATAAAGGATAATAATCTCCCTTTGTGTACACAGTCGGACCTATTGCATATAAAACACGCAGAGCCCCATGGTTTTGGAGTACGAGAAATGACAAGAAACAGGCGATTTCTACACAGTATTAGACTGCTCAGTTCTGATCCCAGTGATGAGAACCTCCCCAACCTCTCCTGAGGTGTCAGTGTGAATTTCATAAGAAGCAGATTCCAAAGCAGAATTAGCAGTGTGAGTGACTACGGGAAAGGCATTCCCGAAGAGGGTTAAGGGGGAGACCGAGCAGGAGAAGGCTTCATTTTCTGCGAAGTCTGACCTTAATGTGAGGAGACAGGAAGGAGGAAACTGCAGCCCAATCTCTGCAGTTACTTGCCGAGGTGTTGCTGGTGTAGCTGTCTCTGCACCCGCTCCTACCCTATCCGAGCCCCAGGTAATCACTCTGAACTAGGGGAGACACCCATTCCTCCTCACAGCCAAAAGTGAACCAGAGACTGCCACAAGGTGGCAAAGTGGCCACCGGAACTCCACACATATTCTGGACCGAGGTCTCATACCCTCCCGAGACCAGGGACAATCACTCCTGCCAGGACGGTAGTGCCTTTTCTCACCTGCTGACATCTAGACAGACAGACCTAGAACACTCAAAGTGTGTGGGCCTTCTGTCCTCCTGACAAGAGTTCACCCCCTTCATGAATTTAGGACCTCATGAAGAGCACGAAGGCCCCAGGTGGGTGCTCAGGAGTAATGCTAGGTGGTCAGGCTGCCCCCTTTCCTGCTCCTGGGTTTTTGGCCCAATCACTCCAGTGTCACCAGCTGCCTCCACAGGCTGTGTGGATGAGATTTCATGAATGCCTTACTTTTGTATCACAGTGGTTCTGAAGCAGTTACCTTGGTGGATGCCTTGAGAGATCCCATAATTTTCATATCTGCCATTTAGTAAGCTTCTGCATGGCGCTGACTAAAACTCCATAGAAACAAATCACAAGTGTTACCTACCACTGAAATAAGTACGGTGAGGTAAACTTTTGATTCTTCTAGAACGGAACACTAGCGTGACTCAATGGTCAGCAAATTTCCACTTGGTGTCTTCCTCCAGAATGTTGAACTTCGAAGGTGGCGTGGCTGCATCATCCTTGAGTTAAGTAACAATACAGGCCATAGGGCCACTGTGAAGCTGTCGTATCTGCATTTCGGCCAGTCTATTCCAATTCCCCCCATGTCAGTCCTAGAGTGACCACTGATGAAGGCCAGCTGAAGTCTTTGGCCAAATCATTTTGTCTACTTGAGTATTCGGTACTTCTGTAGCAGTGGACAGCTTCTTGTTGGCATCGACACATGACAAACAGATCCTAAACTCTGTGTTCTCTGCCCCATCTCTCTCCTCACTCTTCTACTCCACACCTCCCTGCGTTTCTACAGCTCAGTGCTAGGCATTTGGCCTCTGCACAAGAATCCGTACAGGCTTCATCCAGCCCACTGCTCCTTTCCTTAATCCAGGATGTAGCATTTCCATCTCACAGTGGGTGGAATACTGATGGACCCGCTGAACCACACGGCTCGGTGGGTGAAGAGAACCTACTTCCTAACGGCTGTCCTCCAGGGCCCTGTGACACGGCAGGAATTACCTCTCAGAAGGCGCATAACCCTGCCCTGCAGATGGTGTAGGCAGGGACCTGTGCTGTTATTTTCACGCCAGGGTCTATAAACTCCGCACTGCATTGCTGCGCATCAGCTCCATCGCCATCACTGCAGGTTCTACCACAGGACGCGTAGAAAACTCGCGGCCTGCACTCCTCACACTGCTGTCGTTACATTCTCCCCTGGGAGCCCTCCCCTCTTTAGTCAGTGGAATTCATGTCATAAAATGTGTTCAGATCCAGGAGCCAAGCAAGGGGGCAGGATTATCTGAGGGCTTTACTACTTCCACACTCATGTTCTCTGCATTTTGCTCTATTGTGAGTAGGAAGAAGCTGGGTCACTGGCTGTCCATCTGTTTGGTTCTCACCATCATCACAACTGTTTGCAAGTTAAACTTCTGAGGCTTCCCCTCCAGTCTCAACAGCCATGACACTGACTGGGATCCACTGGTGTTGCTCAGGCGAACACATCCAAATGGGATCGATTACTCTGGGCCCCGCTGCTCCCTTTGCTATGGGTTCTTCTCCTGCCATCAGCCTTTGCCTGCGGAGGAGCAAGGCACACACAGCTCAGGATGCTGCCGACACCCCAACACTTGCTCTTCCTCTGTGTGGATGGGGTAAGCTCTTGGCTTCTCCATTCGACAGAATCCTCTGCTCCATCTTCAGGCCTTGCTTTATGGACCCACTACGTCTCCAGTCTTTGTTATTACTGCCTCTACTGTCGCCCAGGAAAACAGGAATTTTCATTTCTCCATGCTTCTAGTTGCTGCACTAGCACTGTTTTTCCTGTCCCCAAGGGCGCTTGCTGTGGTGTTCTGTCCTACACTCACATTCAAGATACCAAAGACAGTGACTTCCTCTTTGTTCAGACTTACATTCCAGGTGTACTAGGTCAACTAACCTCAAGGTCCAACCTCTGGTGACTGCTTTTTGAATTTAGTACATTTACATTAATTTCTGCAGTTGCTATGGATTAAAGTCTCTTTTTGCCACTACGAGACTCAGCATACCCCTAGCTGAGTTAGCCTGAAGTTTTGATCTAGTTATTGGCTTAGCCCTGGGGTGGGGGGGATAGACTGGCCAAGGCAGCCTCTGTCACCTTGCAGATGAGGGACCACTAACAGCGTCCTCAGTGACGGGGAAGCACTTAGTGGAGAGGGGCAGCACCTTTAGCAGCAAGTAAGGTATAAAGGAAGCCTGAGATGCGGAGACTGTCCCAGACAAGGCCACACCGCCTCCGCAGTGCTCCACTCTAGCACTGACTACACCCCTCTGGGTCAGCAACAGAGCCAGTTTTAAACATATAAGATGTAGATATGGAAACATCAACTCAAAGAGTCACTCACTGTAATAATGGTAATGAAATTGGTGCCTTGAGTCTGTTTAAAGCATCGCTGGTAGACTAACCCAGAAATTCCTAAAAACGGTTACTAAAGTAGGTGAGGAAGTGAGTCCAAGAACTGGATTGGAAACAAGCTTCTCAGTTGTTACAGTTTCACCTTTCGGAATCATATAAGTACACTGTGTACTTTTAAAATATAATTGAAATTAAACAAAACTCAGGCAAACACAAAGCTGCATGTAGAGGTTTAGCGGGCACAGGCGTAGTAATGTGACAATTAGCACGTGGGAAGCATTTTTCTACATGGTCTGTATGTGTTATGTTTTTGCTCCTCCTCCTTCTTCTATAAATAATCTCTTATTAAAGAGACAGAAGGTCTTGGTGCAACATAATTAACGATAAAAATTTAATTTTTTTGTGCTGAACGTCACAAGACTTAGCATCTTTACTTTTCAGCACTGTAACAGAAAGTAAGCGGGTGGTGACAGCTCCCATCTGGATGTCCCCTCAGTACTCCCCTAGGTGGAGCGTCTCAGAGGTGGCTGGAGTCTGCGTGCACGTGGATTAAGGGTGTGAGGACTGAATTAGCCACTAATTCACTTCTGGGTTTGGGTAATGCAGGCCCCACACTGGGCGTGTGTGGGTGGCTCCGGTCTGCAGGTTTGGAGCCTGGGAGTATAATGGGACAGAAAGAGGGCAGGCTGCCCTGAACTGCCCTCTCTGTGACACCCTCTGCCGTGCCACCCTGCCTTGGACCTAGCCCATAACAGACAAACTGTGCTAAGTGCAAACTTTCCTCCTTTGATTTTGACTGTGCGGTATTTTGTCTCAGCAATGAGACATGAGTTCTTCAAGGAGAAAAAAAATGAATGTGCTGTTGTGACAAAAAGAACTTAAAGCAAAACCCTCTTCCCTTATAGTTCATCTCCTTTTGGGTGAAATAGCAAGCAAAGAAACAGATAAGCAAATAAATAAGTTAAAGAAAGCTACACGAAAAGAATCAAATCAGTTGCATAGATATTAGCAGAGATCCACGAAAAGAGCTCTACCTCAAAGGGCTCATCCACACTGACATCAGTGATTGTCTAACAGGAACGTGTAATGTGAAAGATGAAAGAGTTTTTACAATTTCCTCAATGATTCCTTTCTATGAAATCTGGTCATGTTATGCATGTAGCTTCAAGAATGTACGTGGGCTGGTGCACTGGCAGCTACCCAGAGTCCTGGCTACTTAGGAAACCACTGCAGGACGGTTTGGGCGTTGTAGCAAGAGCCTGTCTTAAAATAAATTAATCCAAAGGGCTAATCATGTAATTCCACAGCAGAGCACCCTTGGATTGGATCCTCAGTACTGCCAAAGGAAAAAAAGAAGAAAGAGAGAAAGAAAAGAAAGAAAGAAAGAAAGAAAGAAGAAAGAAGAAAGAGAAAGAAAGAAAGAAAGAAAGAAGAAAGAAAGAAGAAAGAGAAAGAAAGAGAAAAAAAGAAAAAGAAAGAAGAAAGAGAAAGAAAGAGAGAAAGAAAGAAAGAAAGAAAGAAGAAAGAAAGAAAGAAAGAAAGAAAGAAAGAAAGAAAGAAAACTAAACAAAAAGCTTCATGTGAATAAGGAAGGGTAACAAAATAAATGGCAAATACATCTAATAGTGCTAACTTCTTGGAAAATATGGCAACTTAAGAAAAAAGTGAAGGTTTATTGCTTTTAAAATCTTTATTATTTTATGGTGTTCTTAAAAACCCCAAGATTAAGCAAAAATGAAGAAATTCTCTAATATTTCAAGGACATATATAGAAATTAGTTATTCCTTATCTAAAAAAGCAAACATTTTTTCACACAAATTCAATTTTATCTGAGCTATCATAACTTACTAGCATTCATTTGGACTTGTTTTAGGTTAAATTATTTTATTTAATGAGCTGTGTTATGAACATGATTTTGCTGACAATATATACTCAAAACAGTCTTAAAAATTAGCCTTCTTCAGTTAATGAGCTTTCAGGAAAAATAAATTAACATTCTTTTTAATTTGTATTGTTAATATTTAATTCTAATCATATACTCTAGTTGCCTAATGTGTCAAAATAAATGTGGCTTATAAGATATTTTGATGTTATAAGGAACACTGCAACAAAATAATCAGAGGCAATTACTTGAATATAAATTGTGTTTTCGGAAGACAGTAACAAAAATAAGATTATAAGTAGGAAAATGAGACAGATAAGCTGGATCAAAGCAAAGCCGCCCTCCCATGATTGATACCAGGAACACAGTAGCTAGCCACACTGATCGTTGAGTAGGCTGAAATGGAAAGACTTCTCATACACCAGACTTTAAATCCCAGATACACATACCCATGGAGATCCTGCAGTTTACAGGTAGGAAGCTAGCTTAACGTCCCTAACTGTAAGGTAAAAACCATCAATTACTTATGTCCACTAGAGCAGCTATTTTTTCACATGAATTTTTAAATCCCAATAGTCTAATTACCCCTGGTAACAATGCTTAATTGTTTTGCATCTATATCTACATTCTCAT
Organism: Dolichotis patagonum; assembly: GCA_004027295.1. Taxonomy (NCBI): domain Eukaryota; kingdom Metazoa; phylum Chordata; class Mammalia; order Rodentia; family Caviidae; genus Dolichotis; species Dolichotis patagonum. Next base: position 53,286 of record PVJX010006144.1, read on the forward strand.
TTCTTTTGTTCTGAAATTGGTCTCAACTGGCACTTAATTTTAGTTGTAAGCTCATTCCAATTTTCTGCATAAGTAAAAAAGAAAAAGTACCACTCAGTAAAGTGAGTTCTCCTTGAGAATTAAAATATCTATCCTAACATTACTGATTATAGCACATGTGAATATAGCCTTACTAAAAAGATTTTTGGGGGTTTTTTGAATGTTTTAAATTTTTTCCTATTTAAGTTGAAAAGTTAAGGAGGAATTCTCACTAAAAGACACCGGGAACCACATCTGTTCCTTGTGTTGACTGGCAGAGAGGACTTTGCCCGGTGTTTGGCTCTTTGGAATCAGTCTGCTCATTGAGGTCCCTCTCATAAGGCTGACAGAATCAAGCGGAAGGAGAGGCTTACTCTGTTTACCATTCATATTAGTCATATTATCATTCATATCTGGCCTTAGCAAATCCCAAGGATGCCTTCTAATAAATAATTCAAATTAATTAAATCCTATGATTAGCTGATTATATAAGTAGTTTACATTACAGATAGGCTAGAAAGCAATTGCAATAAATAAGAATAAGAATTCTGTTGCATTGCTGAACAGGAGCTTGACTCTGGATAATGGTAATGTATCATTATTTCAAAAAGCCAGAAAAAGGATTCTGAATGTTTCTATCATAAAGAAAGGAAAATAAGAAACAAATATGTTTATACTGACTTGAATCTTACACAATGTATACTTGTATTGAAACATCAATGCTACCTCGTAAATATGTATAATTTTATATTTTATGTATCTGTTAAATTATTTTTAAATGTAAAAGGAAAGCAACAGTGTTTTTGCACATATTCTTTCATCTTGTAAAAAAAATTGTTAGAACATTCTTACAAATGGATCATCCCATTTAATTTTACAACTAACCAATCCCCAATAATTCTTCCCTCAATCCCATGCACAAGACCACTGAATTCAAAATGAAACACTACAGCAATATTGTAGTATAAATCACACGTCCCACTCTTCCCGAAAGGCATTCAAGTAAGGAAAGCTTTAGTGTACTTAAAGGAAACTGAAAGCTTATTAATATTTTTGAGCTATAATTTTTTTTCACCTAAATTCTCATCTTCACTTTATCCACTGACAAAGACGCTTCCGCGGGTAGGAACATGAACATCTGTCTATGGCTGGTCCCTTTCAGGAAGGAAATGCCATTTTGAGACAGCACTGCAATCCATCCAACTCGGGATTCTGTCTCCACACGGAAATAAAAAAGTGACATTCGGAGGAAAAATGACTGTTATTCTTTAATATACTTGAAACAGTCCTAAGGTCCTTTTTATAGACTTTTATGGATGGGTCAACTTTGAACTTATCCATGTGACACGCCAAATGTTTGTAAAGACAGAACGACAGAGCGGAGCAGATCTGGGCCATAGCTCTGATTCTGCTCTCTGGTGGGTAATGTCTATGAGATGCTATCGATCAATAACATCCAAGAGCTCAGTGGTTCCCGGGAAAAAATACAGGGTATCTGTCTTTAAGGGTGGGAGTAGGAAATGAAAAAGAAGTGGCACTTCTGCTTGTTTCTTCATCTGTCTTAGTTTTGACTTTTTGTGTTTTTGAGCTGTGAACAATATCCACCCACAATAGCTCAAATAATACAACCAGAGAAGAACAGAACTCAGCAGAGGTTTTGCTGAGCAAACGTCACCAAGAATAATATTTCTTTAAGGCTTATTATGAGCCATATAGTATTTTAAAGCACTAATTGCAGTAACTCATTTTGATATCAATTATATGAAATATATTATTATTATTTTTATTGTTGTTGTTCCCATTACAAAGATGAGTTTGATTTTCTCAGGTTCACAGCGCTCTTACGTCACAAGGCTAAGAGGCAGGCCACGCTCGCACCGCCTCTACAGCCTGAACTTTAAACACGGTGTAAAAATCGCCAGATCACAATTTGCAAGCCAAACAAAAACTGTTCTGCACGCTATGAAGACAATAAAAAATTCACTGCTTGTGATGATGTCTGCATCAAGAATAAAAACGTTAAAGGATAAGTGGGCTTGCATATCACAGTTCCATCTCATCCTTCCTTATCACTCATGGATCCTGCAAGTAGCTCAGCATATCATTAATGGTCACAGCAATTTAAGTCCTATCCCAAAAGACTGAGCAAGAAGCAAATGAAAATATAAAGGTATTTCATGCAAAAAAAACTGCTAACTTTATTTAGAAAAAATAAGCATGAAATTCCATTATTTGTTAGTGAATTGAGAGAGTCACACTAGGAAATCTTTGGAAAGATCGTTATACCTAGGAATAGATTTGGGGAAAAAATACCATGTTGCAAATTCATTTTGAGAATCATGACATCAGGCAAATTAACACTAGGTCTGAGTAGGCAGCACACTGCATTTTGAAGATAGGTTTAGCTCACACACTAGAGTCAGAGTCATCTTTCCACCTCATCCCAGCTCCTCAGCCTGCTCTCGTCTGTCCTTTTCCATTCATATATCCGTGCATCTGCTCATCCCATGATCCCCTCAAATGAATGACATTCACGAACCCCAGTGGTTGTCAGAATTTGCTCTACATTCCACATTATTTTAGACTATCGCAAGGTGTTCGTGAAACAATGATAGAAATAAAAAAGCGCAGAAAAAAGTGATTGCTGGAAGGTGAGAGCCAGAATAGATCTCTAAGAAATTATTAAGGAAACAGGACAAAAGGTCTTTTTCCTTTCTCCAAAGTTAGGCTTTTCCTTCTTGCCTGGGCGGGGTGCTGTCATGGATGCATGAATCAATTTTCCTATTTATCCTGGCTAACCATGTTAAAAACTGAGTGCAAGCATATTTGACAGACTCCTGCATCTAAGACTATTTGAAACAGAAATGTTTACTAAACCTATCTTGAAATTTAGCAATGTGTCAGGGGAAACAATGGTGTTTTGTGGACATAACACTGCATTCTAAATAAAATGCTAGTGATGGTGCTCACTAAATGACAGTTGGCTACATGTTAGTCTGCATAATGGACTGTTTTCCTATCAGTCAAAGTCTTGAGTGTTGTTCCAGATCTTTCTCATTCTGATTTTAATGTACTAATTATCCATTCTGTCTTATAACCATAATACTCTATTGTAACTTTCCCCAACTAAACCTTAATTATGCTTTAGATTTTCTTCTATTATAGTGCTGTTTGTTTTCTCCTATTTCCTTTATTACTGTATTTTGTTAAATATTATTGGCACTTAACGTTTGATTTGACGATTCTCATAGTTTTCATTTCCTTCACATGTGTAAAAGGAACATTTGGCTATGTTATTATATTTAAGTTGCATTACCCTCTACTGCCTCACTGACTACAGCTTTCCCCTGCACTCATGGGGGAGGGGAAAGCAGTGTGATGCTAAGTGTGGGATATACCTTGAAAGGTCATGACTAGATCCGTCTTTCGTTGGTTGACCCTAGTACTTCCTGCTATCTCATCCTGGTTTTATAATTCTGTTCTGCATCCCGATTTGGCTTTCTGCTTCATCTTGTGACCGTGTAACACTTAAACTGGTGCTTGTCCAAGTAGAAGAAAAAAGGGAATTTATTTGCCCTCAGCACACAAGACAGGTTGGCAGTGAAATCCCCCTAACCAAAGTCCCGGGTTCTACTCAACAGGAATATCCCCACTTTGTCAGAAGTATTTTTTCAGGTCATGTTTCAACTTCTTGTATTTTATGGTTTTATTCAATTATCTATTCATGTTTGCTTTCTATACTTCAAGAATTTCATGATAGTTTTCATTTTTAATGACTTGTATAGTTTTCCATACTCATGGATTTCACTAAATTAGTGAAAGTATTAAGTATTTCTTTGGTTTTTAGAGGAAATGGTGAGTAGGCATACATCTTTGGTCTTTCATTTTGATCAGTTGCCCTACCAGTGACAGTTTTTGTGGGGAAAACACTGATTTTCATCCTACCAATGATGGAAGACTTTCAACTCATCAATTCAGGTCCTTAAACTACGGAATGGAAAACAGTGATCACATTAACTCCCCTCAGTCTAATTCCATTCTTACCCAGTGTCTTTTGTACATATGCCCCAAGGTTCCTGTCTGGGGGGCTTTGATCTAATGCTGCAGTGTTCAGGGATGGGACTTTGGGGAAGTGATGGATCAGCAGGACTCTAACATCAATGTGTTGATCCATCAGTGACTTTTTTTTTTTTTTAATCAGTACCGGGGATCGAACTTACCTGCACTTGCAAGGCAGACGCTTATGCTGCTGAGCTAAATCCCCGGCCCTTCCATCAGTGACTTTATAGCTCAATGGGCCATCAGGAGGTAGGGTCCCTTTGGAGGATGTAGGTCATTGGGGCATAATTTTAAAATGTGTGTCATGTTCCAGGCCCCTTCCTCTCTGAATCTTGACCTCGCTGCATCCCAGCTGAGGTGAGCCGAGCTGCCCTCTCCACCACACTCTCTGCCATGATGCTGGTACTCACTGAAGACATAGAAATGATGGAGCCAAGAGGCCACAGCATAACACCTCTAAAACCATTCATGAAAATAACTCTTCCCTCCTCTAGCTTGCTCTCCTCGGGTATCTTGGCACAGCAATAGAATACAGCAACTTCCTATGTGTGACTGCACAGAAGGGAAGAATGCATAGATGATGCACTTTGAACATTCTAGTTTCTGTGGCAGGGATCTCTCATGGTAAATTGTACAGTAAGCATCCTGATTTGAAGCTCCAGTTTCCAGATTTTGTTTCATGTATCTTCAATCCTATAGATGGAACAGTCTGTGACTTACATACAGATTTAAATTCTTAGTAATTCAAGGTTGAGAGTCAAACTTTCAGTGGGTAGTGAGTAGATACTTGGACTTTGGCACCAAATTACCTGAGTATTAACTTCAGTTCCACCACTCAGTAACTATATCATCTTGGTACCTCAGTTACTTTATTTGAGAAGGCTCTTTAGCATACTTCATAAGACAGCATGTTATGAACACTAATGAAACCTATCAGAAAGAAAATCAACATAAGGATCCATTTCCCAAAGTAAACCCACAGGGTATTTCTTTCTTCAGAGGAGTGAAACAAAATGAAACAGACTGATTTTCATGGCTTCTCAGATCCCCTAACATGTATGTAAAACATGAGTGAATCCTTAATAATGGGTGATTTTATCTGGGATAAAATTATGTGACTCTATTGAATCTCATGTTAGAATTAATTTTGTCAGATAAGGTTTTAGGGAAAGATGCAATATATTGAGTGAAATGTCATGCAGGAGGTCATGCAGGTGACCATAGGCATGCTCTGTTCTTAGAGAAAGTTCCAAAATCCCACCACACACAGGGCAATGAAGGAAATTTAGTATCTATGGCTTTCTAAATAGTCACTAAACACTAAGAAATTCTGTACTTTTAACTGTTCTCATCTTTTCTTTTCATTGTAACTTACTTTTAAAGATTCTTGTTTCTTAGCCTTTGTGAATTCAATAACTATATATATATGGATTGGACCCAGTTCACATGTTCATTATAAAATTGTATCTGAAATGGTCAAAATGAGCCACTTGGAATATACTTGGTAATGTAGCTAATAAATAGTATTTTGGGGTCATAATATCCTGATAATAATAGTATTTTGGGATCATAATATCCATAATATCCTTGTGCATCAAGAAGAGCAAATGTTATTATTGAGAAAATTAAGAGGAAGAATGACTGGAGCTTAGTTACTGGAATGCACGTATCCTTTGCATTAGATCTGTATATTCAAGTCTTCTCCCCAGAGACATAGCAGTGTCTGGGAGATCTTGTAGGGAAAGTCAGAGGACAGGCAGGGAAAGTTAAAGGGCCTCAGCGAGACTGCTGGCAAATAAGGAGTTAATGCCTGCTATAGAGAAGAGCCAAGAACACAGGGAAAGAATCCATAAAGCCCAGCTCCCTCCTGGCCTGGCTCCCCCCATTGCCACCTCCTCCCACCACCAATTAAATACAAAAAGACACAGAGTGGGAGGGGCTGTATTACAAAACCTCACTCAGCATGTAAAATATGCACTACCAGCTAGACATTCACACATATGTGTGTGTTATTATTCTCTCACCATAGCAATATATTACAGTGCACACATAGCTTTTTAACCTCTCTGCCTTGAATATAACTTTGTTGTAAATCTCACAAGATAGGAACCAGGACACCACAAAGAAGCCATAGATGTGTTTATACAAGCATGCACACGTAGGCATTTAAAGGGGCAATGCCCAAATCTTGCAGCCCAAATTATACCAAGTGGGAAGGACCCTCTCTCACCATGTAATAAGAGAGGCTTAGAACAAAGACCCCATGTGCCCACTCTGGGACCCCTACCTTTCTTCAACAGGGTCGTGTCCATCTACTTATTTCCTCTCCTTTTCCCAATAAAGTGAGTGTGCTTCCACATTTCCTTTCCCTTTCCAATAAAGGGATTTTGTTTCTCCTTCTGATATAAGTATATCTCTGATTCTTTTATTGGTGTAGGTTGTTTTTAAACAAAACCTTAATAAAATATCTACTCTCATAAGATGTAAGAGTTCTTCTAATTCTCCTTGAGATCTAAAAGTTGCTTCTGATAAACTTTGGAGCATTTTAATTTAAAGCAAAGTGCTTCAAAAAAAGATGTGGTATTATCAAAATCATGACAGACTTTTTGACACAAACGATCAAATCAAGAAGAGCTTGGAGCAAAGTATTCCAAGCCCTGAAAGAAAATAACCTCCAATGCAGATTGATGTACCCTGCAAAACTGTCTCTCAAAATTAATGGAGAAACAAGATGCTTCCATGACAAAGAGGAACTGGGGGAGTTCATGACCACTGATCCAACCTTACAAAAAATACTGAAGGACATTCTAGAGAGAAAAAAAAAAATCACCAGGGTTTCAGGAAGAGTGGCAGAGAGGCCTCAATGAATGGGGCACACAGTGGAATGAAGGCGAAAAGTAGACAATCAATGGCAGAAAAATAGCATAGCAGAGATGAGGCAGAGAAGGTTGTCTATAATCTCTAACATAGATAGCCTCAATACACTAACAAAAAGAAACACAGGCATAGTAGATCAGGAGATAGGGTCCATCAAGATGCTCTGTATAGGAAATATAATCAACCTGAAAGAGGATTTAAAGACCAAAAGTCAAAGATGAGAAAGCAATGCTTTATGTGACAGGGAACCAGAAAGAAATAGCAGCAACTCATCCAGCAGCTGCAGATAGGTTGGAAAGACATGACAATTTTTTGCAGTGGAGATCTACTCAGTTATAGGGAAGGAAAACCTTGAGACTTTTGTAGGTAAAGGAATACAACTTAAGATCAAGCTCAGGGGTAAAAATTTCAGAACCACTTAAGTAAATAGCGGTTGCCTACCTAATCTAAAAACTAAAGGAGTTAGTGGGACTCAAAATGTACAATTCACCCTGTGAAAGTGAAAGGGGAGGAATTGTCTAAAAAAGGAAGGCAGAGGACATTGTTAATAGTATATCATGATTTAAAACCCTCATTGTTCTCATCGCTGTGTTTAGTTTGGTTATATTCTGTTCCAGTCTGTCTACTTGTACTAGATTTGAGGACACAGACAGCTATTCCAAAAATAGCAGGATATAGTATGGTAACCATCTTTAATATCCTATTAACTTAATCTGAAGCCCTGTATTACTTATACTGTCTTATTGTGACTGATCTTATTTGAATCTGGTTTGTTACAGCACTGTCTTGTCTTGACTGATTTTATTCAAATCTGTTATGTTTGATAGTATCAAGTCTGAGAGTATAGGCAACAACTCTGAAGAAGGTAAGATTCACTAGGACACCCATTCTGGTTTGACTATTACCCGCTTTTGAAGTTCTATAATGTCTCCAATGTTTTGCCTTTGTTGATGTTGATATTGATATTGTTCATATCATCAGGCAATTTTACTATGATTATTGATATTGATATTGTTCATATCATCAGGCAATCTTACCATGCCTGATGATACAAACAATTCTATTGAAGATAACAAGAGACATCATAGTAACTATTGTATATCACCTTGTGTTGTGGTTTTAATCATGTGCTATGTCTGTCTTTTGTTTTGAATGACCCCGTTTTGTTTTCTTTCTCATTTGGTTTTGTTCTTTTCAAAATAAAATTTTAAAAAGATGTATTTTTATACAATGGAGTATTACTCAGCTCTAAAGAAGGATAAACTTGAGGCTTTTGAGGTAATTGAATGCAATTTGAGCACATACTCATAAGTGAAATAAATCAGACTCACATGTGTAAATAGTATAGTCTCCTTAGTATAAAAAATTAAAAGAGAAAATAAGATGCAAAATGCACAATAGATACTGTGAAAGTGAAAGGGGAAGAAACAGCTCAAAAGGAAAGAACAACTGGAATGGGGGAATGGAAAAAAGAAAGAAAGGAAAAGATTAAACACACATAAGATAGATAACTACACTACTAATCTTTGTTAGTTCATCAAAAAGAACAGTTCGTGCTTTCATTATTTGATCATTTCGTAATCTGAACAACTACTTGGAATACACAATATATGAGGCAATGTTAACCTATTATTTTGTTTTGAAATTCTGTATCATCCTTTTATTTTTTTCATTTTAAAAATAAAAATAAATAAATAAGTAAAACAAATTTGCTTCATAAATAATCACTTTCAAATCCTCGACCAATGCAACAATAATCACAGTTACTGCAGTGGTTGTTAGAGAAGTTGTAGTTTTTCCTAAATTTATACAACTTCTAAAGAGACAGTGGAGAAGGAAAGAGAAGCAAATGCAAAGCAAACAGCAGCAGCTGTGATAAATGTCTTTATCTTATCTGTGATTGGTAGAATTACTGACATAATTAATCACTCGCATTTTCATATCATCTTATAATTTACAAGGGTGCAAAAATAGCAGCTATATAAGTCATAAAGGGACAATGCACTAAAAACTCTTATAAACGGTTCAGAACTAAGGGGTCCCAACTTGTCTTTTATCAGCTGGCTTAGTGACAGTAGGGGTGTGGCCTTTCTTTGTTTGCCAGCCTGTGAATATGTATCTCCTAAATCCCTTCAGATTTTGTGAAGTGGAAATGAATGGATGCCAAAGGAAAAAGCAGGCTGTTGTTTGTAATACAGCTTCTTAAGATTAGTTTTGAATGCAAGAATGAGAACGATGTCTCCATTTAGTTTTCTAAGCACCTTTAAGCAGAGAGTGACACCACACTACAGAAAGCAGAGATTGCTCATATAGAGCAGTGTGTGTGTGCAGGGCGAACCAGGACAGGTAAGAGAGCTGAAGTTAGAGAAGAGACAGCCACAGGTTATTTGGAAGATAGGGCCTCTAGCTAATCACATTTGGAGTGTTAGCCAGGCAGTATTCCGATATCTTAAAGAACCACAGTTTGTCATATCACACTCTTCTTATCGTTTGGGCTTAAGCTATAGCTCATTAAGCACTGGCACTGCAGGAATGGGTGCCGTAGCTGCATTTATGCCAGCCTTAGGGTCACTGCTGAACATCTAAAGTGAAAAAAATGTATGTTCTCCATTAAAGTACAGCAAAAATAAGGATCAAGTGTCCTATCAAGTGAGGCTCACGCGAGTGGTTAGGCCTGAGTCTTCCACAGCTTGGAGAATGTGATCCTGCAGATGGCCAAGGCCAAGAAGCCCGTGGGTGGGAGACCCGTAAAAACACCCTGTTTTTCATGATCCCCACTATACCAGCTGACTGACACTGCGCACACAGTCCGCAGCACAATGTCATGAAGTCAGTTAATTAACTCCTCCTGGCCAGCACGCTAGATCGGGCAGCCCCCAGAGCAGTTTCTGTGAATCTAAGCAGTGACTCACAGAGCCGGTTGGTGCACCCTCAGGAGGAAGCCCGCTTTGGACAGGAACAGGCACTTGGGGGTGCTCAAGGGGGCGGAGAGCGCTGTCAGTTTCCCCGGCAGCGTACGAGCATCTGACACTGAGAAAGCTGGTGTAAAACACCGAGAAAAGGATATAAACAGGTGTGCTGCTAAGTTAGCAGGAGGTACCCTCACACATAAACAAGTGTGAGCAGGTTTTCCTACCTATTATTTCCGGGACTTGGAAGGGGTAGAAATCAGCGCATGCTAGATTCAGTTCTCCAGGGAATTTACTGACCAAAAAACCAGGGAAATCCAAGAGTGAAGGCTGAGCGGGAACACTGGTCCTGGCGCTGTGTTCAGGCCCTTTCCCTGTTCGCATCCATCCCTATTTATTTGGTCCTACTAGGGCTGGCTTTGTGCTTTTTTACAGCATGTGTATTTCTCTCGCATGACTAGGACAAGGTACTTGGGAGCCCCAAGCAGAAACGAGGCTCCTCCTTCCAAATGTCAAGGACTAACGTCAAGAAATCTGATTCTCTGCAGATCCTCATGCCCCTTCTGGCGCTAGTCACTGCCAAGAATGCTAGATTCTTTGGCCAAAGAGGGCGCAAAATGTCTTGGACACTGTCAGCGTAGATGCCACTGGAATCACATACAGAGTCAGCCAGGCAGTTCCCCTAGGGCAGTGGGATGCAAACGGGAGGATTTCAAGGGAGCCACGCAGCTGCATGGAGGAGGAGGATGGCACCACGCACTGGGCACGAAGAGGAACCACGGCTCCCGGGACCACGCCCTGTCCTGAGACAAACACACGTGTGCGGTACCCATGCTCCCTGGAGCCACGGTACCTTACATCAAAGCAGTTCCCCAATTAAAACCAACAGGGTGTTTCTGGTTAGAAGTAACAACCTCAAGAAAACCGGCTAGAGAATAAAGACATAATTACGGGGGGTGGGGGAGCCCTGGGCAAGGCTCAGCGGAAGCTCTGTGGGCTAGGGCCCTGCTGGCTCCTTCCTCAGCTCTCTGCAGTGCTGGCCCGCTGACAGCCAGGCTCGTGGTAACTCAGCAAGAGCTACCATGGCTCCCGCCTTCTGTCTCAGGAATGCATAGATACAAAGCCCTTCTCCAGCTTCCGAATAAGAGATCTGAAGTGAAGCTCGATCCACTGAATTAGATTTTTTTCTCCCACATAGCAACAAACTGCTGGAATCAGAGGTATGGGACTATCCCAAGCATTTCAGTCTTGAGCCCCTTCAGCACCCTTGAAGCAATGGACTGTGTGAAGGAAGAAAGAATATCCGAGCAGATACCTGGGTGCTAGACCCAGGAAAAGCAGGAAGGGGTGGTGGCTAAGCAAACACAAAAAGTCCACAGCAGAATTTATTCTGAATATGATTTCACTGATAACTCAAGGCCATTTCAGCACTGTACAATGTTCTAGTCACCATGATAATTATTCATTATTCTAAAGTGTCGTGGTACATAAGAGAGCTGAAACAAAATCTTGCAAACCGTATTTTTAATCCTCTTCTCTTAGAAAATACGAGAGAGGCTCAGAAAGGTAAAATGATGTCTCCAAAGCTGCAATTAATGTGAGTCATAGTTTCAATCAGTTTCCTTGCCTTTCTTACCCATCAAAACAAAGTAGCCTGCACCACCAAATTACTATTACATGAGTTTTGTGATGCTATAAAATACTTTCATCACCAGATGAAGGGTTATAAATTATGAAGCACTATTTTTCTCTATTTTATGTTTTTTGGGGGGAAGGTTTAAGAAACCAAAATTCTGTCTGAGGCTTTCTCTAGCTTTGCTATATCATTTTTTTCATAAACCTTTTATACTCTGTATGAAAGATGGTCCCAGGAACAAGTCTACTGTGGCTTTTAAGTAAAAATGATTAGTTATGTGTAGAATAACACTAGCATAGGGTTGTTTTGTTGTGTTTCTTTTGTATGCTCCATAAAGTCACATGAATCATAATCTCTACATTATATTACTTATTTCCCGTGAAAGGAGTACAATAATAGTTTCAAAGAAACTTTCAGAGTTTTGGTAAAAATTTATACAACAATAGTGGAAAAGTCCCAACTGTAAATGTAAAAACAAAAGGAAAATGTTAACAAGATTACAAAATTTCTCTTAAAGATTTCATAAAAAAAAACTGAAACTCAGAACAAGTTTTGACAATTGCAGTTCTCAGTGTGAACCCTAATACCAAAAAAGATTTTAAAAAAGCAAAAGATATATAAGACATCTGTATTGAAAACTGTGAGAAATTTTTTATTTCAATTAAAGATGATTTAAATTAATGAGATAAACCCTGTAGTTATGGGTTAAGATTTAATATTAAGATATTAGTTATCCACAAGTTGGTCTATAGATTCAGTTCAGCCGCATCCTCAATAAAAGTATTACCAGAATTCATTTTAGAAATTTAAAAGCCAATTTTACAGTTAGTTTTGAAAGACAAAGGAACTTGAGTAGCCTAAATTATATAGAAGAACAAAATAAAAGGAATTATCCTACCTGACTCCAAGCTGCTATAAACACACAGCAGTCAAATTAGGCAACAGAATAGCCAAATAAACCAGTGCAGAAAAAGAAATAGTAAAGATATTATAGAATTAGTGCACACCGTGTGCACTAACTACATTGCTGTAATACAAGGCTGGACGATTAGAAGTTTGTGCAACTCAGAAAGACCCTACCTCAAATACATACATATGTACACACATACACACATACATATATACACACATGAAATAAAATAAACACATAAAATGGCTAGAGTACAAAAAAATTATAGACTTACAAATATATGCTCAAATTATTTTCAACAACAGTGTCAAGGTAATCTAATGTAGCAGATAAATAACATAAACAAATTACACTGAAAAAATTGGATAGCCATATTTTTTATACCTTGTGTAATTCATACTATTCATTTTAGTTATATTTGTAAAAGCCAAAAACTTGAAATTCTCCAGACTTTCACTAAAAGGAGAAATAGATTAAGAAACATATTTTATACAACAGAATACTGTACATCAATAAAAATAAACATATTTTCAAAACAGATGAATTTTCAAACTACTTTACTGATGTTAGAAAAAAGGAAGATTTCAATGAATGATGCTGGCAAAACTGAATGTATGTGTGCAGAAGAATGAAACTAAATCTCCTCACTTCTGATCACATAAAAATCAACTCAAAATGGATGAGAGATCTAAAGTTAAAATTAGAAACTATGAGGCTCCTACAAGAAAATACAGATGAAACACTCTGAGACATTGGTGTAGGAGAAATATTTTTGGATATATATTAGTCATTTTCAGATCACTGGACCAAAATACCTGAAATTCACAACTTAAATGAGCAGAGATTTCTTTTCCCTTTGGGTTATGGCTGGCTGACTCCAAGGCAAAAACAGCACTGTAGAAGAGCATCATGGAGGAAAGCTGGTCAAACTATGGCAGTCAGGAAGCAGAGAGAGAGAAGTAAGGAGGGCGGACAAAAATATACCCTTCCCAGTCACATCCCAGTGACCACCTCCTCAAACTAAACTCCACCCCCTAACAGCACATTCAGCTAGGAACTCAGCAATAGACTAACCACTGATGAACAGAGGACCCCAGAAGCCAATCACCTTCCATAACCCCCACCTCTGAGGTTTAGGGGTCGAGTTTGGGGGTTGACTTTAGAGCTAAACTATAACATTCCACTCCCAGCCCCAAATCATGCCCACCTCCTTATACGGAAGGTGTTTAGTGCACGTCCCAGTCACCAAAGTCTTAACAGTTCCAGAATTGCTGAAAACTCCAAACCAAAAGTCTACTCTGAGACTCAAGGCAAATGCTTTTCTCTGAGTCTCTTTAAAACTGAAAAATAAATACTTTTAACATGGAATGACACAGGTTATGAATTCCATTTCAAGAGAGGAAGAGGGGAATAGAAAGGGATTGCACTAAAGCAAGCCCAGCAACCAGGGAAAGTTGTGGTGGGGCAGGAACTCCAAAGGCTCCAGCAACCCCACCCAGATGGTCTCCCTGGTTGCAGTCCTCGGGCTGGCTCTGCTTACTGTCTGTTGCTTTTTTCAGTAGATGTTCCACATTCTTGGAATCTCCTATTTTTTGAGGTTTGTGCTGCATTTTCCTCTAGGCTCACAGTTTTACACACTGACCTCTAAGAGGCACACTGTCTGGCTGTCTATGTCTTTCTTTGAAATCTGGGTGAAAGCCTTCATGACCCCACAATTTCTGCATTCCACATGCATGCACAACCAATACCATGTGGATGATACCAAATTCTGGTGCCAGTTTGAGCAGTAGCAGGAGCTCCCTTTGACCACGTGTGAGTGCCTGGATGGCTGGATTCTAGATACATACTTCCCTAGGCAGCCTGGAAATAGCAGAGCACCTTAAAGTCCCTTTGAAAGGATTTAACATTTTTCCACTTTTGAATCTGCAAGATGGAGTCTTAATTTTTGAGATAACCTCAAGCCATATTTCCTATTGTTCCAATGGAAAGTATTTGTCTTCTTTTTAATGGTGCCAGTCTTTTCCACAGTCACCCTCACTCATTTACAGGTGCCTAACTTTACAGGCATTTCCTTTCTGGCCAACTGCACAATTTTCACATCTTTAGCTCTGCTTTTTGCTACTAACTTTTGGCATAGGTCTATGGAAGAGTAGACAGTACTCAGGCCAGACTTTGAGTTTTGGGTTGCACTCAAATTTCCTGTCAGATTTCCTGTCCACCACTTTTAAATTGAACCTCACAGAATTTAGGACATGGAAAAAGACATAGGAAAAGTACTTTTCAGAATGAAACATACATGGCCTCTAGTCCAGATTCTAGCACAGTTTTCCTTCCCATCTGAAACCTCATGAGCCTGGCTTTACTTTCTGATTTCTTGTCCACATTCTAATCCTCTCAGCTGAACAAGAGTCACTTATCAAGTTCTGCTTACAGCTATCCTTATATCTTCCAGCCCAGTTCTCTAATCCTTTCCAAACTCTTTCTACAAACCAGCTCCAAAGGATTCTGAACAGCAGAGTCAAGTTCAGTCACATAAGCAACTCTGCTCGGTACAAATTTTCTATGTTAATCACTTTTCTGTCACTGAAACAAAATACATGGCACCTGTAAATCAAAGAAGGAGAGGTTTTTTTGGCTCAGTTTCAGAGGCTTTAGTCCATGAATGATGGTTGGCTCCAAGGCGGCAAAGGGAAAGTAGAAGGAAATTGTGGAAGAAAGCTGATCATACAGCAGCCAGGAAGCACAGAGAGAAGCCAGAAACAAGGGTAAGAATACACCCCTCCAGGCCATGGACCTTCTTCTGACTAGAGCCTGTTTTCTGATGCTTGCTATGAGCTCATTAATGGACTAATTCACTGATGAATATAGTACGTAGTACACGAGTCAGTCAGCTTTCAAAGTCCTCAATTCTGAACATGTGAGGGATGTTTCAGTTCTATACCATAACGGAACAGAACACTTCACCCCTGCAGAAAGTATAGACAAAAAACCCCAAAGCAGATCAAATGAAATTATACCCAACTTAGAAGCCTCTACACTGTGAATGAAACAATCCTCAGAGTGTAGAGATGACCTACCTACAGGATGAGTGAAAATATTTGCAATCTATCCATTGGACAAAGAATTAATATCCACCAATATAAAAGCATTCAAATGACACCAAAAATGTCATGAAATAATACTATTTCAAAATAGGATAAAAGCCTGAATTTTTATTCCTCAAAAAAAAAAAAAAGAAATATAAATGACCAAGAAATAGAAGGGGAAATATCATCCATCATCTGGAATATGTAAATCAAAACCAAAGCAAAATATCGTGTCATCACGGAGAAGCTGGAGCCCAACATCATAAGGAACCACTGATGCTCCTCAGTTCTTTGTGTCTTGGATGAATAAATTCAGGAAAGATACACAGGCAGCTATTCAGAGTATAAGCAAAGCTCCTGCAAAGTGACAGATTTTTCAGAGTGCTGGATAGACAGAATAAACTTCCAAGCATGAATGTAGGCAGATGCCAAGGTGGGACTTGTGCTGAAATAAGACTGAGATTACATTTATGATTCAGTGGACCTGCGAAGAATATCATTTGCTTCTTCCAAGGTCACTGTTTTGTTACAAGGAAAATGGAGCTATTTTTCTCATCGCAGAGGGACAAGGCTCCGTTCACTCCCTAAGCAGCAGTTTCTAGACTTTGAGGTTTTTCTAACCCTTCACATGGTCTGGACTATGTATGGATCCATCGTGCTCAGGGGAAGAGACAGTCTTTTGGGTCAGAGCTTGAAACAATAAACTTGTTTGGATTTTATCTCTAGTCAATGATTACGAAAATGAAGGAAAAGGGGTAAAACTGTATCTTCTTCTCATGTAATCCCTTGTCACTTTCCAGGTCTTCTAATGTCTAACTTCTTGCCTAACAATCTCACTCCAGTTAAAGTGACTGTTACCAAAAACGTTTTTTAAAAATGATGACTATTTCTTCCCATTTCACAATATCTGTTGTACATTATGGATCTTATTTACTCTTTCAGCTTCTCACACTCGGAAGACAGAATGATGTTTGCACAAAGGAGTCTGGTTTACTTCACTTACGAGTAGAGTCTGGAGTTGCATCCATTTACCTATAGAAGTCTCCAGTTTATCCTTCCTTATTGCTGAGTACTACCCCATTGCATAAAAAGACCACATCTGAGGAACTAATTTAAAGGTAACAATATACAATGTATTAGCCATTGTTACTTTCCTATTATCTTGTTTTGAAATTTTGGGTTTTTTTCTCTTTAAAATAAAAAACAAAGATGAAAAAATTGCAAAGAAAGAGAAATGCTTATAATTGCCACTAGGAAGGCAGAATGATATAACCAAAATGGAAAATGCAACAGAGATTCCTTTAAAAAATAAAATCAGAAATACTTTATGAACTAACAATCTCATCACAGGGTATATAGCTACATGAAATTATGACATTATATCAAGGAAATATCCACATTCTCATATTTACCACAGCACCATTCACAACACAAGATCAATTGTCTCTCCATAAATAAATGGATAAAAAATGAGACATATATTGTATATATAATAAAATTTTGGCTTGTGAGCATAATTGAATCCAGACACATGCTTGTAATCCAAAACATTTATATATCAACGGAATTTCCCCATCAGACATAATGGGAACTCAGATAATTCATTCCACAATCCAAAAATATTCATTTAAAAATTATTACAATCTTGCAATATAATACAAAAAAAGAAAATACAAAACATAAAGAAAAATAAACACTGCACTTACCTTTGGCAACATTTGTGGCTGGTGTGAGGGAGACAAGGGAGAGGAGAGTTATTGTGTAGGTTGCTTTCACTATCACTAATGGAACATTTTTCTTGCAACTCTAAAAAGTAACCTATGCAATGACACTTGCTTTTGCCTCCTTTTGAGGATTTTATGGAAATGTGACATTTTGTTGTTGCTAAACAGATATCACTTACACTACCGTGATCACATTCAGATGGTGCTTTTCTATAACAGTTTGCACCGTGCCCCACATGTTACATATCTCCCTGATCTCATTTGAAGTGAGGGATTCTCTACCATTTCCTCCTCTTCCTCTGCAGATGAGACTCCATAACCTCTAGCTGCTGGGAGAGGACCACTTACAATCCTGCAGCGGGGAAGAAAGAAGAACCATTAGCTCAGTTGTGATCATGTGATGTTCAACATCATTTACTGCTTGTATTGCAAGATGCTGCTTTCTTATCAAGTTAAAATTTATCAAGTTTATCAAGTTTCTTATCAAGTTAGAATTTATTAGAAATGCTTACTCCTCTTGCAGAATCAAAGAACAAGTTACAATTTAAGGTTTTACTTCAGAGAGAAAGAAAGACATGATCCATACAAAAAACAATGAAATCCTGTCATTTGTTACAGTGTGGGTAATACTGAAGGTTTTTATATTAAATGAAACAAGCAGAAAAATATAATGTGTTGTCCCTCATTTGTGTAAAGTAAAAAGTCAATCTCATAGAATATTGGATTGGAATACTAATCAACAGATACTATGAAGTGCATCAAAACACAAGCGAAGGAATTAATTCTGGTTTTTATAGGATAGTAGATTAATTATGCTATTGATACATATCCATGATGTATTTCAAAAAAATCGGGAAAAAGAGTACAAAAGTAACCAATGTGTTTGAAGATAGGGATGTGCTTTTAACCTTGATTTGTTCATTACACATTGTATCCATATGTCAAGTTTTCCTACTATGTCCTATACATATGCACAAACATTATATTTCAGTAAAAGAAAACTTGTAATGCTGAATAAAGAAGCTAGACACACAGACACATATCATTTGGCCCAATGAAATATTAGAATACATAAGAATAATCAAGGATGTTACTTGCAATCCAAGGTTTTATTGTATCCATTTTTGTTTACTTGAGCTGTCATAACAATAAGAGGATTTCAGATTTTTAAAACTTAACTGTATTTCTGTTGATTATTCCTTGTAATTCCATGATTGCTTTATATATGTTTTATTATATTTCATTTCATATGTTAAATTTCATAGGTTTTATATTTTCTCCTGAGTGCTTTTTACTTTCAAATTTGTCATGATCATTGCTGCTATTTCACCTTGTCCATGTGGTCCTACATGTTACTTAGAGTTACTAACTGGTCTTTTTAGTCACTGAGCTCGGAAATACAGAACAAGGTACCTCAGATGAGAAAGTATCCTTGGTGATACCAAGGGCCAGGTCAACGAACAGAGCCATCAAACCGTGCAAAGAAGCAGAATCAAGGTCACAAGCAGAGGGTGGACAGCACAGTGCTTCAGATATGGAGGAGCCGGCATCACAGGATTTGGGAAAACACATCCAACAGCCCCCTGGAGCAAGGCGTGCTGGAGGCGAGCAGAAGCTGGGGAGTGGGAGGTCAAGTTTGAGGCTCCAGCTGGCTTTGTGTCAGCATTGAAGTGAAAAACATCGCTCCAGCTCTCCGATACCGCCATTATTTAACCACACGAGTTTATTAATAGTCTGCACCTGGCAGTACTAACAATTTAAGAAGGCACTGGCATTTCCAAATATGAAGTTCAAATGGTCTTCCTTTCATAGCCAAGAGGAGTTGCGCTGAGGTCACAGTTCCGTGAGCAGAACTGGGCTGGGACTTCACTGAGAGTTGCTTGATTGAGAGAAGAGGAAGCTCAGAGGGTCTTGGGGTGACAGACAGAGGGTTTGACCAAGGGTTATATCCATTTTCTTCCCTCCTCCTCCTCCTGAGGCCACGCTGGCACCCTTTCGCACCCAGCTCGGCCCTCATCCTCACCCTGCATTTAAACTTACGGTGGCAACCCACCATTCCTGACTTGCTTCAGGACTTTCTCAAACTAATATTTTGTGGCAAGCTGTCACACTGGGAGTTTATTTAAGTAAGGATAAGACTATCAGCAACCTCCCTCCTGAGCAGAGGGAGGAAGTTACTGGTCACATGTACGTCTCATGGAGGGTACAACATGTGGGAGGCAAGTGGAAAACGCTGGCTAAATGCTACAGAGGACAAGGAAGAAAGGAAAAGACAATCATCGTCTCGTTGCCCTCAGTAAATACGATTCCCTTTATGTAATTGGCAGGGACAATTTTATGGCCCAAGCATCTGACTGTAATCATTTTACTACTGAAAAACTGTAAAAAGATAATTTTATCACCTTAAAACCATCTTATCAATACAATGACACAGACGCGACGCAGAAGCCACACTTATTTGAGGAGCCCAATTTGGTTTTTATAAGAGAAATTTTTACTGGCAGATAAAAGTACTTTTAGATGAACAGTATAATGAAAAGGTGATGATATCTGAAACCCGTTAGCTGACCGAAAGCGTTACTGTGCCAAAATACAAGCAGCTGACCTAATAAACCAAAGCCCTCCCAAATTCGTTCTGTAAAAGTCAGAGATTTTATAGCCAGTTCCAAATGGAATTGTGATACTCAATTGTCGTTAAAATCTCCTACACACACTTTGGACTACTGCTATGTTTTTTTTCAGAACAACCACTCTGAATAGTTAAGTGAAAACAAGCAGTGAATCCCACACATACCTGATAAACTTTTGATGCAGGTGACAAACAGCTCCTCCTGTCGCCTCACTGCCACCCTCCACCCTTCCAGCCACACCTTCCCTTCCCAATGCACTCACTCCAGACACTTCAGCCTTCAGTCTTTTTTCCATGGGCATCCAGGGTCGTCCACCTTGATTTGAGGCTAGGATTCAAAGGCCCAAAACACATATTTGTTCAGTAAAATCATCAGACTAAAGCTTTATTAATGAGGATAGGCTATTCTTACAAATAGTTCTGAAATATCTCTCTAATGTTTGATGTTATTAAATTGAATTTGTGAAATCATCATTCATCTAAATATTTGGAGTTATGTATTCTCATTCCTGAAATAAGATTTTTTAAACTCCCATTTCTGACATGTTGGGGATTATAAAAACAAGAAAAAGCTGCCCCAGAATACTCTAAAATATTAGTAATAGGAACGTTAACCTCAGAATATATTTCTATGTTCTGTCTTTAATGTAAATTAAGAGCATAGAAATTATATTAAAACCTTAGTGTAATTAATGTAAAACATAAAGAGCAATTCAATCACTATCATAATTCAAGTTTTTATGTTGTTAGCCTGCATGGCATACTATGATGTGGAAAACAAACCTTCAAATATATTGTCTTAGTTTTCTCTATCATTGTTGAGACAAAATACCCGATGCCCAAAGTTAGGGAAGGGAAGGTTTATTTCTTACAGGTTGGAGGTTTCAGGCCATGCTCAGTTGGCTCCAAGGCAAAATGACATAGCTCTCAAGAGGGGCAGCGGTTCATGGTGGCCACAAGCAGCAAACATGAGCCGCAGAAGTGAGAAGACATGCCTTCTTCCTGCCCTTACACTAAATGTCAGCTCTGCCCCTTGGCAGGTATAGCACTGACAATACCAATCTCAGTCTAGACAATGAACCAATCATGAACACTGGATTCAGCGGCATCCATAATTGCATGAGGGTTGGGGAAGACATCTGAACACAAACCATAACATATATGATTCCTGAAAATGCTCATTATCATACACAATTTTTCAAAGTCTTCTAAGCAATTTCTTTTGTTTTCTTTCTCAGCAACAAAAGCCTGAGATCAGGAAAGGGATGCATTTTGAAGTGATTAAAAAGTGACTCTGTAACACCACTGATGTCTCTGACATTCTTTAGACCTTTCCCTTGTGGTCACAAAATTGATGCTGTGAATCCATAGTTATTTATCTAATTAAGGCTGACAATTTAAATACTTATTTTGTGGGCCGGGGGTTTAGCTTAGTGGCTTAAGCGCCTGCCTGGCAAGCGTGAGGTCGTGAGTTCAATCCCCGGAACAAAAAAAAACTTACTTTGTGCAACCTTTATAAGTAGAAGCAAGACAGAAGATGCTTGGGTTGGCAGTTTGAGTTGTCTATATCAACCCAGTGTTTACCTTTATAATAAACCAAATAACTATTTTAAACAAAAAACTAATTACAAAAATTAATGGAAAAAAGCACACATTTACAAAAGTAGTGCAATATAGCCATCTAGAAATAAACCTAAGAAAAAGTTCAAAAGCTAAATATAATTTAAAGTACTACCAAAGACAATGGAATACTGTCTAAAGTAAAAGTATACTATAATTTGTATAGAATGACTCACTATCTCACAAAGTTTTTTAAAAATAATCTATGACTTTACGTGATTCTAGAAGACTTTTTTGTAATATACACACTCTTGCAAATTCTACAGAGACAAAAGCCCCCAGCAAGATTCAATGAAGAGCAAAATAGAAGATAGATGAACAAGAAGTAAGGAGTTCAAATAATTTCCCAAATTACTTATTTATTGCTTCAGAAATATTTTGAGACATGCTAATATATTTCATTTATACTTGAAGTTTCTTCTTGTTAATTGAAAAGAAATTTTGTCTTTTTGTGTATTTCTTCTTTGTAAGATGGTCCTTTTTTGTCTACAACTTGTATTCTGAGTGACATTTTGACCATTCTTTTAAAATCATGATTACATATTATATTAACCATTTATTTTGTTATAAAATTTTATTTTATAAAAAGTGATTTTTACATATTCTTTATTAATACTACTTATATTACATTAAAGTAAAAACAAAAAAGGATTTAATGAAGAAATTCTGAAGAATCAAGAACAAAATAGTGTGAGTTCTATTGTATATTACTATGTTGTCAGATTATAATGTAGATTTATACATAGATAGTATTTGGGTAACAGGGAGACACAAAATACATTCAAATGCATATTGAAATGTAGAATATAATAAATAGCTATACTGTTCAATAATTGAGAGAGTATGATAGAATTTTTATGAAATAGAAATGGCTCTACATTTCATATTTTACTCCAAAATAAATTCCAGGAATGCAAACAATACTAGAAGAAAAATATCTTGAGTGTTATAGTTCTTCCCAAGTGGAAGAACAAATACAAAATGTGTCAAAAGTGAAGACTGTTAAATCTGATTACAAGAGATACTACATGAAATAGAGAAAGTGCAACTAAATCACCTCGGTTCAATTGCAGAATTAGACATGATACATGAAGCAAGTTTTTTGAGCACTAAAATCAGTAAATGATTCCTGAGAATGAGAAACAAACACTGTGAGCCTCAATTTCTTTAAAGATGAAATCACAGAGTATTTTTAACTGAAAGAAAATAAAAATACAGAATTCAGAGTTTTGGGAAGCTGTTAAAGAATCAAGACAGTACAAACAAGTATGATGAAATTCGGGGGGAGGGTAATGAGCACATTTATTATTTGTTTGGATTGATAGTTTTATAGTACATACTTGTGGTTTACATATGTTAATTATACACCAGTAAGTCTATTTGTAAAAAGCCATAATTTTTGGTTACAGAGATTTTAGTTATGCTTCATCAAAACTTCAAAAATAATATTTAAACTATAGTTATGTAACTTTTACTTACATAAAAAGAGTGTACATAGAAAAAGCTACCATAATTAGAAATGGAGAAACTGAGTGGTGTGGGTGAGCAGAGGGTGTGCCAGGAAGAGAACAAGTCAGTGTCTCCCGAGATCCAGCCATGTTGGAACTTGGGGAGCAGAGCAAGAAAGCAACAAGCCCCACTTCATCTCAGCGGTGGCAGAATGAGCAAGCAGCGAGTGTGCCAGGGAGAGAACAAGTCAACGTCTCCCGTGAGCTGGTAGCTGAGAATCAAGCATTTCTGCCCACCCCACCCCCTTTTAGCAAGGGGAGGTTTCCAGGGCAGCTGGAGTTGGTAGCAACTAAGGCACATAAAGAAACTAAATGCTTGTATTGTTGGGTTGATTCGGCTGACCTGGGGCCAGACGTCTGAACATCTCTTGGGAAGAGGAAAATATGCAACATAGCAAATATGGGAGACTTCCTTCTACTTTTCTTTGAAGGCAAATATTGTTTTCACTGTTTTGCTTTGTTCTGATGCTCTATTCAATATTCTGTTTTGATAGATTTTATAATGTTCTGTCTTTGGTTTGATTTTGCTATATCTAATTGACTGGGCAACTATTGTGAAGATAATGAGATATACTATGGGACCTATTACTGTTATCCTGGTAACCTGCCCTGAAGTTCTGTACCAAATTCACTGCATTGTCTTGATTGGCTTTGTTCTGTCTTGTTTTATTGTGTTTTACTATCTTCAAAAAAAAAAAAATCTTAGTTTAAAATGAAAAAAAAAGAAATAGAGAAACTAAATGTTTCAAAAATATTTGCAATTCATAACACAAATCATAATCTAATTTCTTTAATATATAGAAAGTGCTATCCATCAAGAAGAAAAACATAGATTGGACAAAACATAAACAGATTGAAGACTAAGAAGTAAATATGGATTTTAAGTAATATGAATTTATAGTCAACCTTATTCATAATACAATGATACAAGTCACCACTGCAGACCAACCCCATTCAGAAAACTGAGTCACACAGTTCCCTGGTGCTGGGAACAGGCTCATGTGCATATTGTGTTGTAGTAGAAGTATAACTGGTAAACGCTTACATATCAAAACCAATTTAACAAATTTCAAATTTGAAATTCTAATCCTGGGAATTTAGTTTCTAAACATTAACATAAAAGTTCAAGACATATTTTAATAAAAAAAAAAGCAGATGGCAAAGAATGTAATCTTAGTGGCTAAACTACTACCTCTAGGGACAAAAATATAGTGAGGACATTTTTGTCCCACAGCCAGTTTAGAAGAAGTACATGAAGGAAATGGTCGTGTAAATTATGCAGGCAGGATAATTTCTCCCTAAGTATATGAAGTTATTACTAACTTCTACATTCTTTTTTATTTTTAATTTAAACTATGTCTTTCTTCTTGTGTTATCCTTCCAGGCGAAGCTGGCCATGTTCTAGCTTCTGTGTTATTGTACAACTCTCTTGAAAGGCCAACCCTACTTTCACTCACACTTAGAATTTTATCTACCTGCAAGGATCACTTTAAAACTCCCAATTCTCCTTTACTGGGAAGACAACATTACCCTACCTGCTATTTAAAACCATGGGGTCATTGTTAGTGTGAAAATAGAGCTGTGATCTAGTTCCGATTTTCTCCCCAAAATGTGGTATCATAGGTATCTTAATAGTTATAAATATTGGTAATTTTTCATAACATTTAATAGAACATAAAAAATGAATCAAATTATTTTTCTTACTACATATATATATATATATATATATATATATATATATTCAGTCAGTAAAATATAGCTTGCAACACTCACAGTAGAATGAGTTAAGCAATCATGATGCCTGTTTTAGAAATGAGAGACAGAAGTGCCAGGTTTAGTAGCATAGATATCGCTCCAAGGCAATGGAGAGCATTGTGTTCAACTGGCAAAGGACACAGAAATCTAAATTTAAGACAGAGACCAGCATCGTGGCCCGACTCTCTGGGATTGGAACCTCCAGGACCCGCAGAGTGGCCCGGGCTGTTTGGATTGAGTTTGAGCAGACCAGCATCTCTGCGTGACTGGGACTGGTAGGCCCGCCCTTCATCCGCAGGGAACTGCCCTGAGACCGGGATCTGGGCCAGGTCTGTCTGGGCCCATAGCCCCGCCCTTCACCCCCAGGAAATCTCCCAGAGACCAGCATTGTGGCCTGACTCTTTGGGACCGGGAACTTCCCGGACCCGCAGACAGGTCTGGGCTGTTTGGATTGGGAATATTGTGGAGACTGGCATCTTGGCCAGGTCTGTTTGGAACCGGGAACTTTGCAGAAACCAGCAATTTGGCCTGACTCTTTGGGACCTGTAGGCCCACCCTTCACTCACAGGGAACCTCCTGGAGACCTGCCTGGGACAAAGCACCGTGGCCTGGCTTCCTGAGATTCCACAGGCTCTGGGTTGACCACATCCAGCATTCGCCTTACAACTTAGTGAGGCAGGAGCCCACAGAGGGAAGTTAGGACCCTGTGAGGAAGCCAAGAACCTGTGGGGGAGCCATTGCCCCTCCAGGAACTGAGGGTGCAAAGGTAATTTGTCACCCATGCAGAGAAAGCTTTGGAACACCGCTCAAAGCAAGGAAATATAGAAAAATGACAAAAGGAAACACCAAAAGGCAGGCTCACAGCCCTAGCCTTCCCCAAGAAAGCTTAGAAGCTGTGTACATAGAAGAAAAAAGAAGCCATACACCTGAAATGTCTGAAATGATATCAAATAAAATAAATATGCAAATAGGGAAAGTTATGGAGAAATTCAAATCTGAAATACTTGCACAGGTAAAAGAAGAATTGATAAAAATAGTGAAAGAAATAGTGAATGCATATAGTGAAAACACAGCTAGAAAATTAGAGGAACAAAGCAAACAGATAGAATCCCTCAAAGAACAATATAAGAAACAAACAGAATGCATAAAGCAGATTCAAAGAGATATACAGGATATCAAAAATTCTATTGAAAGCTGTAAAAACCACCTCAATGAAAGTGAAGACAGAATTTCAGACCTCAAAGATAAGATTGCAGCCAGTGAGCAGGAAAGACAAGATCTTTTAAAAATAACAAAGAATCAGGAAATAACAATTCAACACCTGCAAGATGATGCAAAGAAAAATAACATAAGATTAATAGGGATAAATTAAAAAGAAGACAACAGCCCAAATGATATCAAGAGGATATTTACAGAAGTAATACCTGAAAACTTCCCAAACATGAGAAGAGAAACAGACATCTGGATAAGTGAAGCATATGGAACTCCAAACAGCCATAACCAAAATAAAACTACACCTAGACACATAATAATCACCATCCCAGAAATCCAACATAAGAATAGAATACTAAAAACTGTTAGAGAGAAAAGAGAGATCACCTATAAAGGAAAACCTATCAGAATCACTGTAGACTTCTCAACACAAACAATGAAATCAAGAAGAGAATGGAGTGAAGTATTTCAGATCCTAAAGGAAAACCACTTCCAACCCAGACTGACATACCCTGAAAAACTGTCCTTCAAAATGGATGGAGAAATAAGATACTTCCATGACAAAGAACAGCTGAAGAACTTCATGAACACCAAACCAAGCCTCCAAAGAATACTGAAAGACATTCTAGATACACACGGGAGAAAACCACCAAGCAAGGCAGACA
>PVJX010006145.1:0-79885 GCA_004027295.1 Dolichotis patagonum
CGGGGTACTGGTGAATTGGCGTCCTGGTCCTCTCTGTTGTTACCCTTCCCCACTGGGATTGCGGGTGGAGGAGCAGTCCCTGGGGCAGGCAGGGGAGGAGGGTGGGCAGGCTGTGTGGTGCTGCTGATGTTTAGGGCCTGCAGCTTACCCAGCAGCCTGCAGTTCAGAAGATGGAATGCTGCCTCCTTCTCCTGAGCTTCCTGTTCCGCAGTGATCTTATAGCTCACTTGAGGAGGTGGTGGCAGCATCAGGGGGTCCCTCATCGCTGCCTCAGGAGAAGGATCTTTCCTTTTCCCAGGCCAGCACCCTCTGTTGTGAGCTCACAATCCTTCCTGGTTTCCTCCTGCCTGGATGGCGTTTGTCTACCACCACGTTGTTCCCAGTCTTCCGGGGAACTTGGGGGCTGACCCTGGTTTCTGGAGGCTGTCTGCCCTCAGATCTTTGGCAGAGCCAGCAGGCGGCATGGTGTGCTAGGGGGCTGGAGCCCTCCTGCGCTGTCCTGGCAGCCCCCTGCTGATGGCATCTCCCTTCATGGAACTCACACAGGAGGGCTGGGGGTAGAGGTGCCCGAGGTGGTTTCTGTGCAGAGGCCCAGGCCTCGGCCTCGGGACATAAGGAACCTGGCCTCGCCAGCCTACCACAGGCCTAAAGGCGGACGGTGGCCTCCTCTGCTGAGCCTGCTGCTTCAAGAGCCAAAGACCCAAGTGCCCTCTGCGGGCTGAGCTACGGGGTGTCTGAAAACTCTCTGCGGGAAGCACTGGCTTCCTCAGCAGAGAGCCCTGCTTGTTGGGCCATGGGCCTCAAGGCCCTCAAGGGCAGCACGGGCAGCAAGGGCCTGCAGGAACAGCAGCAGTGTTCTGGGAACTCTTCCCCAGAGCACTGATGTCAAGCCCGGGATGCCTGTGGGGCATCAGAACGGGATCCGCGGGCACAGGTGGCCTAGGGGGTGCACCCACCCAGGGCTCTGGGCGGGTGCGGAGAGGGGCCCAGGCAGATGGGCCTTTGGGACAAGTTCCTGCCCCTGCAGGGCAGTGGACAGGGCTGACGGGCAAAGGTAGCCCTTGCGCTGCTCCCCGGAGCTATTGGGGAATGTGGGATTCTTCTCTTCCAAAAGCTGGCAGAGCGCACTGCTTGGAGCAGCCAACTGCTCCGCCTTCTAAAGGATAATGCTGTGTTGCTGGCACGCGGCTTCGGAGCTCGAGACGAAAAACGGCCCCCCAGCCGCGTGGGCAAGCCCAGGAGCCCCCGTGCGCAAACTGTCCAAAGATGCGCGGGCGTTTGCACCATTTTGTAACTCTTCCGGGAGGGAGGTCCCTCTGCTCTGGAGGAAGATGGGGACAGGAGCCCAAGATTCTGAGGGATTGCCACTGTGCAAAAAGGCTGCAGGTTTCCCGCCCTCCTGCCTGGGCTGAGGGTGGCAGCTAAGGGCAAATGAGCTGCTGCAGTCCCTTGACATGTCAATCCTGAGTGCTTAAAGAAAATGTATTATTTACACTCAGTGGAGTGTTACTCAATGGAATGCCGTGAAGAAGGGTAAACTCAAGTCATTTGTAGGAAAATGGATGCACCTCGAGATCATAATATTCAGTGAAACAAATCAGACACACAAGCCTGAATATTATGTGGTTTCTCTTATATGAGAAACCCAAAGCATAAATAAAAGTGAAAAATAAAAGATAAATAAGAAATAGGTCTTTTGCAAATGGGTAGAGGAGCAAAGGGGAAGTGAGGAATTCCTATGAATTGAGACATGTTGATTACATGTGCCAACTCTACCAGGCATGTAATCATATGCTACAAACATGTACTCTGCTAAAAACATTAATTTTTTTAAATTAAAAAATAAACATAAATAGGAAGCATGGGGCTTTGTGCCTCTCTGGATATTAGACCTGCCCCTGGTGACAGAGATTGGGTTGGCAGAGAGCCTCGGTCCAGGGACAGATGGAAATTATGAGCTAAGAACCTTTTAACTTCTTGGCTCAGTTCCTTTATGCTGCTTTCAAGACTTCTACTATCGCTCATTTCTTGATTGTATTCATATTGTATGAGTGATTTAATTTGGATGTAACGAATTCACTGCTTTGTTAATAGAACATAGCTTTGGCCAATTTCAGGAGCTCTGCATTGCTAACATTGTCCTCTAAGGGCTCCTGTAATCAAACGCTCACTTCGCCTGTCATTGTAAGTTCACCTGGGTAGCTCTATGCTGGCTCTTGTACTCATTGTGAGCAAGGCTATGCATTATAGAGACCAAAGTTTGAAACAGTTTTATATGTAACAATTGAACTTACTAATGTTATCCTGATCATTCATAGCTCACAACACTTTTTTGGGGGGGATACCAGAAATGGAACTGAGGACCTTGTGCTTGCTAGGCAGACATGTGCACCACTGAGCTATATCCCCAGCCCTCATTCATATCATTGAGCCATGATTTTTCATGGAGTGATGGTCAGAATTTTAATGGTGACCCTAGTCACTCCTGTATTGTCTACCACAGAGATACTCTTCACCTTTTTCAGGGTTTTCAAGCTGAAAGGGCTGAGAGCTAACCATTGCTCATATCTCTTCTGAAAATCAGTTCAGTTGTGTCTTTCACCACAGAAGTACAAAACGAACTGCGAACCACAGCTGTAGACTTTTCCCTCCCATCTAGTGCAGCACCTCAGCATCCTTAAAAAGTCAGCACTACAGGCTGGAGATGCGGCTCAGCGGCAGAGCACTTGACTGGCCTGTGTGAGGCCTGGGGGTCAATCCCCATTACCGCAAAACAAAACAAAAAAAGGAAAGAAAGAAAAGGCTGAGCTGGACGTGGTGGTCCACGTTTGTACATGTGAAGGAAAGTGCCCGGGATGTAGCTCAGGGTGAAGGACCTGGGTTCAAGCCCTGGGACTAGGACGGAAAAGAAAAGCTGTGCGTGGGAACTGATGAGGTATTTAAAAACATCATGAATGTAACTGTCCCCTGCTGGAGCGTCCTGAAAGTGGAAATGAAGACAAGAGCGTGTGACTCGCTGGGAATATAGGTAAGGGGCACGGCTCCTGCCGGGCAAGCTTGAGGTGCTAAGTTTGATTCCCGGTACCAAAAAAGTGTGTTATACTTTTCTCTTGAATACAGAGCTACTCTGCTTTCCTAGTACATGTTCACGAAAAATTAGATAAGTTTAATGTGATTTTTTAAAAATTTTGTTAAAATTTTAAAGTACTTATATTTTACAAGTTTCTTGTTTTTGATTTCAGAACCTCATTTTGTGGAATAAAGTCAACTAGGAGCAGATCCAGCCCTCAAGTAAACTGGTCTGCAGCTTGAAAAGGATCTCACCACAATCTAGTAAGAATTCTGCTTTGCCAGGTGTGGTGGCGTATGCCTATGATCTCGCCTCAGGAGGCTGAGGCAGGAGGATTACCATACGTTGAAGACCAGCAAAAATTGTACTTTGGCACTTTTTTGTTTTTGTCTTGGATATGTCATTTAAATAGCAAGTCTCAAGTGAAATGAATTCCCAGTGTTTTGGGAACTATCCTAATGTTGTAATTTGTTCAGCTTGAGTTAACACTACAGCAGAGAATTGGTCATTTTAAATAATAGTACAGTGACTGCATACTCTAAAAGTGGGGAAATCTTAGTCATAGGAAGACCATTTGGTCTAATATCTGATGAATATGGACATTTTTGGACATTCCTAGTGGTCCCAGTGTTTATTTATAATACTTGGTGCATTTATGCATTTCGCAGACAGAATACAGGGAAGTACCCACAGTACTAGCGTTTGGGATAATTCGTATTAGGACTATGAGTGACTCTTCAGTTTTCCCTGTGTCTGTCTCTCTCACTCACACACACATGTGTGCACACACACAATGGGGGCTGCACCAAGGAAGTGCCGACACACTGCAACATCCATGCCTTTTTTAGTTCTGTTTTGAGATGAGGTTTTGCTAACTTACCAAGGCTGGCTTCAAAGTTGGAATCCTCTTGCCTCAGCCTCTTGAGCAACTGGAATTACAAGCATGCACCACCATGTCCAGCTCTTTAATGAATTTGGAGCTGTTGGTTATTTTTATGGACAATGCAGTGTTTTCAATATTCATTTCAGGGGTAATTAAAACTTCAAAAGTTGCACTCATTGGGTAATAGCTCTTGAATCTGTTCTTTATATTAATACCAAAAGGAGATTTGTCTAAGCTCAAACAGTAAGCTTTGCTTTGAAATATGTATACATTTCTGTGTTTTGATACATCATAATATGTGCATAGTTTTATTTTCATCAGTTTTTGTTTTGAGATAGAGTCTCACTATGTAGTTCAGGCTGTTGTTGAACTCACTATGTAGCCCAGGCTGGCCTATAACTTCTGGTAATCCTCTTGCCTCAGCCTCCTGAGTATTAAGATGATAGGCATGGACCACCATACCTGGCCTCATTTTGCCTGTTATTGTCCATATAAATTGGTATGAAGCAGCTTGCTTTTTATGTAAATCATTATTTTATAAAATGCTTTTCTGTTCCACTAAGTAAATCATAAACACCTAGGAACTGTGTGTTGTTATACTGGGCACTGAACCCAGGGCCTTTGTGCTGTCTCTCTAGACATTTTCTTTTTTTATTTGTTATTTTGAGATAGGGTCTCATTAAGTTTCTGAGTTGCCCAGGCTGAAACTCTTGATCCTCCTGCCTCAGCCTCCCAGAATATTGGGATTATAGGGGTGCATTGCTGTACTCTGTTTACACTATTATTAATAAATTTCAACCCAGTGGACCATCTGAAAAAATGTTCGACTTGTCTCTTACTCAGCTCTGAGACAGCAATTGAATTGGCATTGCCTGAGATGCGGCTGAACACAGGCCTCAGAGCTCAGTGTTTTATGACATTTCTTTCTGTCTTGGGTCTGGGCTTGAGCCACTCACTCTAGGACTCAGGCTGAGGGAGCAGCCACTCATCAGAAGGCGGGAGCTCCTTAGATCAAGTCAGGTGCAGAAGGGGGAATACAAGTGCATCCCACAGCAGGATATCATCTTCTGCTGGGAAAGGTGGCCACAGGCCCAACCCCACATCACAGAGGCTCTGGCTTTTCCCCCAGTAAGCGAATGCTGCATTTCAGAGTCAGGAAAAGGAAATGGGAGTTTGCTACACATGTGATCTACCTCAGTCAGCCTTCCTCCCTGAAAAAGACACCCACAACTGGGGAGTGCCTGTGGTCCCAGCACTTCGGAGGCTGAGCCAGAACTGCTTGAGCCCTGGAGATGGAATCCAGCCTGAGAAACATTGGAGACCTAATCTCTGGCTTATAATCACATCCACAAAAAGCCACCCATCTCCAGCAAGTAAGCCAACAGCGCAGCCTCTCCTGATGGTATTTCAGGCTTCAGGATCTCTCTCACTGTCTGTCTCTGGCTCTTTGTCTCTCTCTTTCTCTGTCTCCATTTTCCTGTTAGACAGGGTCTCACTATGGAGCTGTCCTTTAACTCACAGTGATCCTCCTCCCTCAGCCTCCCAAGTGCTAGGGTGACAGGTGTGTGTCACCACACCGGGTTGTCTTGGTAATGGTTCAGTTGTTTGTCTCATTTGTAGATGAAGTTTGATCAGAACAAAGTCATGTGCTCTTGTTCACATATTAACTACCCTTGCTGTGTTGCTGTGATCTCATAGTTTAATTGAACTGAACAACTACAACTGCCACCCCGAGGCTCCTGCACCACACTTTTCCCATAGGAAAACATGTTGGGAAAGAACGAGAATCAGACCCTGGCGGAAGGGGACAGGCTTATATTTGGGGGACGTCAAAGAAATACCAGCGTGGTCCCCTCTCATGGGCTGAGGGGGTTTGCATGAGATTTGAAGGAGGGACTGTGGCTACCTTGAGTCAGGGTTGCTTTGTGACCTCTGACCGTGTGCTGTTGTGCCCACGTGTGTTTATTGCTGCTCTGTCATAGGGACCCGCAAACCTTGGTCATCCCGTGGGGGTGGCAGTTCTGCCTCCCTCAGTTTTGCCTTGACAAGGGGCCCCTCATCCTGGGGCGGGGCCTAGTCATCCTCAGGTTTCCCGCACAGTGGCTTGAAGAAGACTAACTGCCCTGAGGAATGTTTACTCTGAATTACCCCATTGCTTCCTAGTTGTTTATATAGTTCATTTCACTACTGAATGTCTGAACACTGCATGTTAGATCCAAATATTTTATGAAATATGCTTTCATTTTTTTTAAGCAAGAAAACTCACAGGCTGGACTAGGTACCTCCTGTCTCATGGCCCACGGTGCTCTGCCCTGGATTCTGGCCAGCAGACTGAGCAGAGCCAGGAGGAGGCCAAGGAAGGTGGTGGCACCACAGGCACGCAGGTGGAGAGCAAGGGTCTGGGGCTGGAGCCGGTGAGCACGTGCACCTGGCCTAGTTGGTCCTGGCGCAGTGTGCACACTGCCTACCCCCATGCAGTGGGACTTGTAAGCAGACACAGCGGAAGATGCGCACAAACAGGTTGAGCACTGCTGGTGACTCATTTGAGTGACCTGATGGCAGTTTTTGCGCTGACCATACCTCAGGGCCACTAAATGAAGACAGAATTTCAGTTTTTGCTTCATCCTGGTGAGGAGGAATCTGCAAGGTGCCTGGCTGCGGGTTCCCTCACGCAGAGTCAGTGCCAATGCTCTCCGGGAAGGCTCCCTGAAAGGGTCCCTGCAGATGTGACCAGGACTTCCTGCTGCCTCTGACCCTTTCTCATGCCTTAATTAGGTACTCACACAAGTCCTCTTGGTGTTCTGGGACTGGAAACTTTATCTGAACCCTTGCTGTGAGTCTGGGCCTTTTTGGCTGCTCTTATGCTCCAGAACCTATGAGTCTATCTGACCTCAGACCTCCTGCCAGTGATGTAAGGGGCAGACTGCTTGGCACCAGGTGCCACACCAGCGCTAAGACATCCCTGATGCCAACTGAGGAGAGCGCCGCGCTGGAGGGCAAGGTCTCCCTCAGTGTGTTTCTGAGCTCTGTTTTCCGTGTCTTTCAGTCTGTTCCCACATCAAAACCACTGTATCATCATCACTTTGTTTCTGTAGAATATCTATTTCAAATCTGCATAAAAATATTTCTTTTAACCCAGGCTTGGAGTCAGGGCAAGGGAGGGTAACCTACCTGCCAGCTTTGTGACTGCTGATGTCACTGGTCATCATCATGGCCTGGGGCTCAGACCCTGCGAGGAAAGCACTGGGTTGGCGAGCCTCCCACTGTGTGGGCCAAACAGATACCTCTGTGTGCTGTCATGACATCATAGGCAGATCTAACTAAAGCCTTGGACATACAAAGCAGCACCTCGTTTTATCTCAGGCAGACAATGGGAAGACAGGCTGCTACTGTGACAGAAAGCCCAATACGGAGGCCCTCTCCTCCACCCCTGATGGCAGTACTTCTATTTATGCCTTTACTATGTGACTAAATGATTAAAACATTACTGTACTGGAAATCACCATACCTCTCTTCCCTGTCTCCCCCCAAGTAAAGAGAACACAGACCACAGGAGGACAGTCTGTCTCCACTGGTTTAAGCCTACGTCTTCAGGATGCAGTGGAGACAGACTGTCCTCCTGTAGTCTGTGTTCTGTTTACTTGGGGGAGACAGGGAAGAGACGTGTGGTGATTTCCAGTACTGCCATCAGGGGTAGAGGAGAGGGCCTTACTTAGTTTCCTTTGCCTTTACCATCATCCCAGGGTTTCAGTGTTCCACCCACCTCTCCTCTCCTTAGTCCTCCAGAGGAGGAGATAGGTAATGGTCAAATGACCAAAAAGTAACATGGAGTGCTAAATCAGGAGTGCTGGGATCCTATGGCTCTCTAGATAGCCTTGTGTGACAACAAACAGCCGGATCAGGTAAGGGAACACCAGCTCCCCCAGGATCCAGTATAAATCATGATGGGTGAATATGCATTGAATAGCGAACTGATGGCTCTCTAAAAGAAACTGGTTATAAATTAGGTTTTGTTGAGTTGACACTATTCCTCTGTGGTGGAATAGAGTAGTGTCTCAGGTATTTGTGCAGCAGGATAAAGATAAAGATAAGTAGAAAAAGACCAAATCGTAATTGTAAAATTGTACTTTTAAAAAAACTGTCACTTTTTAAAAACTGACACAAAGTTACCCAAGGGTTCAGGCCTTCTTTCTTCCCTTCCCTGAAACTTATGTTTCCCGCAGTTAAGAAAATATGCTGCTTTAACTGGCTTCATGAACTTTGGTTGGGATGCAGGAACCCAGTCCAAGGTACATTTTAACTCTGCTTCCTCCACTGGAATCCCCTTCCTCATCTCCAGGATGCTCCTATGTTATGATAAACAATTCCTCTTAGGCAAAATGTTAGTTTACCTGACAACATACAACTTAATTCAATCCATGTAACCAATCATGTAATGCCTTGTACTTTCTGCTTACAAACTGGATTTGAACCCATAACTGCTCCCATCAGCCTGCTAGCATGATAAATAGCTGTTTTTAGATTCCTCGGTGCAGAGTCTTCCATTCAGTTCCATATTGGGTTTTCTGTCACAGTAGCAGTCTGACTGCGCAGACACCGTCTGTGCTTCCTCCACGCGACTTGCACTCTGCAAGGGACAGCTCTGAACAGGACATCATCACCATGCTTCAGGACTCTTGAGCACAGACGCAGCAGAGAGAACTCCTGTCCCATACTCCTTCCTTCAGTGCTATCTGCTGAATCTTCATGGTGTTCGATGGACATTCCAGTTTCTCATCATAAATATGCCATGTAAATTATTCTCATTTTGGAGGATCTGGTCAAGGAATGAAGGCTGTACATCAAAGCCTAGAGTCACACTTGGAGAGTGTCACCACGAGGGCTTTTTGTGGCTGTGCTTTGGCCTTGATCTTCTGTTGGTCAGCAGCTGTCTTTCATGCCTTTTAGTTTAACCCAATTATTAACACTGAACTTGTGGAAGTCCAAGGGCTGGAAACCCAGTTATTGTGACTGGGGCTGTCCAGGCTCTGATCAACTCTTGGAATCTCCCTGACATCTAATCTCCATTGTTTACAAGAGATGGGATGGGGGAAGCATTGTCTTCCCATTGTCTGCCTGAGATAAAACGTGGTGCTGCTTTGTATGTCCAAGGCTTTAGTTAGATCTGCCTATGGTGTCATGACAGCACACAGAGGTATCTGTTTGGCCCACACAGTGGGAGGCTCGCCAACCCAGTGCCTTCCTCGCAGGGTCCGAGCCCCAGGCCATGATGATGACCAGTGACATCAGCAGTCACAAAGCTGCCAGGTAGGTTACCCTCCCTTGCCCTGACTCCAGTAATGGACAGAGGCTTCTAGAGCCTTAGAATTGGCATGTTTGGGCTGTACCTGTCCTATGAGTCAAGTTTTGGGAAACATGAATAAGGCCTTGGCATAGGTATTTACTTGTTAAGTAAAAAGGAAAAAATCCAAAACTCGATCAACAATTGTATCTTGCTGAAGAGTTGCTAAATTTCAAAGAGAAGCTTTAAATGAATTCAGTTTGAGACCAGAATGATGATTAGACTTCATTTGGGGGTTTGCTTTTTGTTACTGCTTTACAAAGACTTTAATCAGTATAGTACATTTCAACAAAGTCCTTTTAAGGAAACATTTCATAAATTGGCCTCGTGTTATAAAATACATTATCTTTATTGTCTTGTTCCAATATATAAAGCAGCCAAGGTGACTTCCCCAACTGTTGTAACTGTACATATGGAATTAAATGAATGCTTTATTTCCTTCCACTGTGAATATGGTAGGTGTGAAGTATGACCTCCCTAAAGCCTGCTGTCCTGGAGATAAGCTTGCGTCTGAAATGTGTTCTGGGACTCATGGAACCACTCATTAACTGTTTGTTGGGTGTGTGTGGTGCTGGAATTGGATCCAAGGTCTCACACTGCTAACACATGCTCTCACTGAGCTGCATCCCCAGCCCAACCCTTTATATCTTTGAGCAAAGATTTCACTCAAGCTTTGCATCTGAAAGTTTGAAGACATTACTTGAAATTAATATTATTTTTCAGTACTAAGGATTGAATCCAGGGCCCTTTTACAGACTTAACAGTCGCTCTACCACTGAGCTACACTCCCCACCCCATTTCAGTTTTATTCTGAAGCAAGGTCTAGCTGAGTTCTCCAGGCTGCCCTCAATATTGTGACTTTACTTCACCCGTCCAAGCTGGGATTACAGATGTGTATCACCAAGCCTGGGTTAAAAGAAATATTTTTATGCAGATTTGGAAAAGATATTCTACAGAAACAAAGTGATGATGATACAGTGGTTTTGATGTGGAAACAGACTGAAAGACACAGAAAACACAGAGGTTATAAATAAATCCATACTGGCCCTGAAGCAAGGCTGGCAGACTGCTGTAGCTGCTGGTTTCAAACAGGAGCCTAAAGAGAATTCTTTCTGTGGTCTGTTGGCCATTTCAGAACTTTGGAAATGGAATGGTCAATTCATCTGTGCAGTTGACTGAGGGTGCCAGGAGAACAAGGAACTCCTCCCCTGGGGGGGGGGGGCTATGATCCTGCCTGCACGCGGGCTGAGAATCAGACATCTCCTGTCATCCCGTCCCGTCCCGTGTCCCCCCAACCCCTTAGCAAGTGGGAGCCAGTTAACTACACATCTTGTGAAAAGCTTGGCTATGTTATTTAGTATGAGCTCCCAATATGCAAAGATATAGACAACCATTTGGAAGAAAACAAGAGACAATATGACAGATAGTGAAGATCTCTGGTTGTCTAGCTTTAAAATTTATACTTTCTTATGTCCCGTACTGTTCTGTTTTGTTGTGTTTAATTTTACCCCCTTTAAAATAAAATTAAAAAAAAAAAGAAATAAATCCATATACAGAAAGGAGGTGATAATGGTGGTCTCTCAAAGCAATAAAAACAACATGGTCTTAAGGAAATCATGTTCTGCCTGAATCTCCCTCTGCAAACAGTTGGAGTACAAAGTGAAGTATAAAAATTCCAATTATAAGATTTAAACTCTTGAGTGAACACAGAAAGACTTTATCAGTAAAATTTGAAAGCATAATCTAAAATAAATGATAGAAAATGAAGCACAATAAAGATGGATTTGGCTATATAAAAACTTCTGGTAAGTTAAGTACATTATGGACAAAGTTAACAGATACATGACAGACTGGGAGGAGACACCTGCAACATCTAAAACTGGGAGCTGACTAATACAAGTTTGTACCAAGAATTGAAAAATAGTAAGAAATGCCAAAAAAGATATTATAGGCCATGGATAGAAGAGAAAGTGAGAGTAACCCTTTCAGTGTTCTTATATTTCAACAAATGTAGGAAATCTTGTATAAATCAGCAAAGTACAAACTAGGAACAGCAATTAGATTCATAATGGTACAATTTAAAAGAATGGGTTCATATCATGTGTTGGAGAGGATGTGGGAAAACATATTACAAAACAAAATCAAATCCTAAAGGATGTCAAGCAGTATGCATTTTTCGGGCACGACCCTGCCCACTATATTAATTATCTCTTTATGAAAACTAGGTATGGCAAAGATTGCCATTCACCTACTCAGTATGCACTTTTGCTCTTCCTCCTTACTGGTAGATCATCTAGAAAAGTGTTTAAAATACAGATTCTGTTATTATTCAGACAGGGAGAAGCCAACAGATATTGCCACAGAAGATAGCTTATTACAGAGTCCAAGAGGAAGAGGCATATCATGCTGCATAGAACCATGCAGAAACACACCAAGGTCCTCAGGAAGCAGAAAAAAAATGGAAGGAATCAGGGCAAAAGCCTGTTTTCTTGTGGGGAGAAATGGGCAAGGGAGGGTAAGTAAGCTAAGCACTGAATAATCTGAAAATTTCCAAGGGTCCTTGGATTGTAGAGAGTTGTGCAGCACTCAGCTCTGGAATGATGAGGGCAGGAAAATATTGACTTGGATTGTGATAGCCTGATAAAGGAGGCAGAGGGTTGATGGGCTCTCAAACCTGAGTTTACACGTAAAAGATATACTCTGGGATGGGTTGTTTGCTAGCTTTACTAATTAGCCTCTGGCGCCAGATCATTAAGAAAACAAGAAAACGTATGAATAAAGCTCAGGTTAGAAGCACTTGCCTACTATGCTTAAGAACCTAGGTTTAATCCTCAGAACCGCAAGACAAAGCTAGGGAAACCATAATTAATAAAAGTAGCCGCTGAACTAAGGTCACCAAACAGGATTATGTTTAATTATTTTCAGCAACTATGTGTGGGTGCTTGCTGTAACAGGCCTTAGTCTCTGGACTGAGAGAAGAACCAAGCTAAACCGAATCGATGACCTCTGGAAATCTCAGGGCCAGCACTGTGAGCTCAAGATCTAATTGTAATCGACCTTGGAGAAAAGAGGAAGGAGCTCTAATCGGTTTTTTAAATGGAGAAACAATGCTAGGGCTCACACAAACGAAATCCCAAGTAAATCCACCAGTCTAGAGCGTTTTTCTCTTCTGTTCTACAGAAATACGGTTTGCAGCTCAGTCCGGTTGAACTCGCTTTCTTTCCCAGGGGAATCTAAACTCATGGAATCAGCCGGTCGACTAAACAAGTGCGGCAAACTGAACACTACATTCCAGTCCCGGTTCATCATTATCTCTAAACTCTGGCAACTATATCTGGGAGATTTAGGGTTCTCACCTGGAAAATAAATATGTGAAAACTCTCCTCAAACAAGTTCGGTAAGTGCAAAGTCTCAGGATCAGGAAATGCAAACCTCTACAGCAAAAATGCCCGGAAGACTCTCCACGTCCCTTAGTACCGCCCCGACCCCGGCAAACGGGTGGTGCGCATGTGCATTCCCGGCACTTCCGGCTTGCCGTAGTTTCCTTTCCAGCATTGTCCCCGCCCACCGCCTGTACAGCGTTTCCGGTCCAGTCCCGGAACTCCCAGACTATTTTTGTATGTGATTCCATCAGCTTCTCCAGCGCTCCTCTGGCTATCTCAGTCTCTGGCGAAAGTAGTTGCCCTTAAAGTGTTCCGGTTTGGAGGCCGCGCAGCTCGGAAAGGGGCTGTCCTCCGTCCCCTTGCTCGTTGCCCGCAGTTCTCAGCCACAGGCGACGAATTTCAGGGCGTCATGGCCAGGGGCCTTCGCGGCCGGCCGGGTGGGAGGTCGTTTTCCCCAGCCCGTGCGCTCCTGTGGCTTTTGGGCCCTCCGGCACCCGTCTCAGTCTGAGCGCAGTCCTTCAGTGCCTGCGGCCACCTCTCGCGGGACCTCATGGCCTCCGAAGTGCCGTCCCCACCGCCGTCGCCCTTGCAGTCACTGTCGCCGCCAGCCTCCCCAGAGCCTGAATTGGCCCACCTGAGACGGAAGGTCGAAAAGTTGGAACGCGAGCTGCAGAGCTGCAAGCGGCAGGTGCAGGAGATCGAGAAGCTGCTGCATCAGACGGAAAGGCTGTACCAGAGCGCCGAGAGCAACAACCAGGAGCTCCGCACGCAGGTGCGCGGTCCGCCCTGCCCCGGAAAGCAAAGGCTTCTTGGCTGGGCTGGGGCTCATCACTGCTTTATAGAGTCTTTGAAATAAAGAAAACAGAGCAGTTATAGTCCAGGCACGTTTGGAGTAAGCTTGAGACTTCAGGTTCCTTGAAATAAATAAAACAGCAGTTACAGTCCAGGCATGTTTGGAGTAAGCCTAAGACTTAAGGTTCCTTGGTTTAGATGAGTGTCCCACGGCTGGCCTGAGTTGAACTCCAATACTTTGGCTACATGATCTTCATTCTCATTTGTCCCAACGTCCCTCTGGCAGTAGGAACATTTGTAGTACTTTGTTAGATTAAGTTTGAGTTTGTTAAAGGTCTGATCTTGAATCAGAATCTCATCTTTGCCTCTCATGGGATTTGAAAACATAGAACAAGCCTCAGTTGTCCATAAAAATCACTTGACATTGTTATTCTGGGCCTTTATCATCTTGTGGAAGGAGAGAAGTAGAGCCTTCTTTGTTAGATACATCTTAAATCCTTTTGATAATATGCAGTTAGGACAGCTACTTGAAATAGCAGCTGAGTGAAAAACAAAACAAAACAAAAAAAACCCCAACGACCTGTTAGGCAGCTGCACTCTCTCCTGACAAGTCATTTCCAGGTACTTAATTTCAGAGTAACTTTTGTAGTTCTTCAAAGTTAATTGGTTCATTTCCCAAAACTACTGAACACAACATCAAACTTCGTTGCTATGAAAATAACTGTTGATTTGAAGTGATTTCTAGGCCCATTGTATATAATTATTGACCTTATGACATAGAAAGGTATTTTTGTTTTTCTCAACAGCTATTTCTTTTTTTTTTTTAATCAGCTAATTCTTGAACATCCACAATGTAGAGGAATTACACTAGGAAAATACAAAGATAAAAATATGGGAGGAGGAGAAGTATCGTTTGCCCAAGAGACCCTAACTTTTTTTTTTTTTTGCTAACCTTCTAAGAGCCAGTGTGTTCATTATCAGTGTTAACCTTCAAAAATAATAATTGTTCACCTTCAAAAATGGAAATACAGGGCCAGGGGTTTAGCTCGGCGGCGTAAATGCCTGCTTGGCAAATGTGAAGTCATGAGTTCGATCCCAGGTACCAAAAAAAAGAAAGAAAGAAAGAAAGAAAGACAACACATGCATGCTTGTAATCTTGTAATCTCAGTACTTTGGGAGGCCAAGTCAGGAGGATCACAAGTTCAAGCCCAGCCAAGACCACATCTCAGAATAGAGCTGGAAATGTAGCTCAGTGTGAAGGGCCTGGGTTCACTTCCTAGTACAAAACCAAAAAAGAAAAAGCAACTTGGATAAGGTAACTGGAATCTATAGTCTGAAGCAGGCAAGTATGCTTGAGCCTAGCAGTACAAAGCTAAGTTGGGCAACATTTAGAGACCTTATATTAAAAAAAAAAAAAAAAAAGTAGACACAGTTTAATGTTAGAATGTTTCCTAACCATGGTCTTGCCTCTACTGCTAATGGGGTACTTTCCTAATCAGCCTTCCCTGTTGGGAGAGTAGAGTTTAGCTGTCATCCCAAATTACTGAATCTGTTCCATTTAGAACACTTGAGAATTCTAAGAAATGAACTGTGAACTAATAGCCATAATATCTGCAGGTTTGGGGGTCGAAAAGCCTTGTGCAGTTTACTGGTGCACAAATTTGTTGACTCAGATATTTCGTATGTAAAATGGCCATTAAGACAAAGACATAATTTGTGAAGTGCTTGTGTAAATTAAAATATTATCATGTGCACCAGTATAACACCTAGCATGCAGTAGATGCTAAGTAATCCAGTTCATAGTAACAGTGGTAACAGCCACAGCCAGGACTGGGGCAAGGCCCTCAGTCTCCTAGGGTGAAGAACTTGAGGGGACACTTGCTTAGGTATATACTTGCATGAATCTGTGAATGCAAGTGTTTTACCCTGAGTACTTTGTTTGTGTCACCCTAGTTCAAGTCCTAATGGTTGGAGCACATCTGATGACTGTGTATAATCAGTCTTACCTCATCTCTGTGTGAGCTTATATATTATTAAAAGAAATGTACAGGCCTGTTTTTAGTTAGTTTCATGCATCTAGCAGGCACTGTCTCACACTGAGATCCTGTCAGGCTGCCTTGACTAAGGCAGGTCCTCATCTACTTCAGGGTGCATCCACACACTGGTTCTGACCTATGCAGCATCATTCCAAGGGCATCTCAGTGCCTGAGATACGTAGAGAACAGTTGCCCTTCTTAGCCACTTGTGTTTCTTATTCCCTTCTGCAGTTACTTAATCATAAGATTGCTATTTAAAGAAAAAAATACACACTGAATCATGAATGGTATTAATATATTTAGGTGAATAGTTAAACCCAAGTGGGAGACACTAAGTG
Source organism: Dolichotis patagonum (assembly GCA_004027295.1). Lineage (NCBI taxonomy): Eukaryota > Metazoa > Chordata > Mammalia > Rodentia > Caviidae > Dolichotis > Dolichotis patagonum. Next base: position 15,844 of record PVJX010006145.1, read on the forward strand.
ATTCAGTGCAGATGGACATTTACATATTTTAGCTTTTTAATCTTTTAGAACTGCTGACCTTAAATATTAGCATAAAAGCATTCTTTGGTGCGGGGGTAGGGGTGGCAGTAAGGATTAAGCCCAGGGCCTCTTGCATGCTAGGGAAGTGCACTACCGCTAAGCTCTGTGCCCAGCTGGAAACATTCCTGTCTGTTAGAAATGAAGGGTCCTGTTCACAAAGTTCCATTAATTCAGTCAGGCTGATTTTGGGGAAGCATACTCATATGTTAAGCAGGAGAGCTTAAGAATAAAAACATTTGTGAGCTGAATTCGATAGCACATACCTGTGGTCCCAGCACTCAAGAGGTCAACACCAGCCTGGGCAATGTATTGAGAGTCCGTCTCTCCCCCCACCCCAATTCTCTGAAAATTAGCTGTAAGAGTTGTGACTATTTTTGTTTCTAGCTACTCATGGCACATCTCTGAAACTTGTATTTTCAGTATGGGGAGTTGAATCTGTGGGAGCTCTACCACTTAGAGACATCCCCAGTATTTTTTTTTTTTCAACTTTTGAGACAGTCTTGCTAAATTTCCCAGGACATCCTTGAACTTGAAATCTTGCCTCACTCTCCATGAGTCGCTGAAATTATAGGCACTCACCACTATGCCCAGCTAGTATCTCTAAAACTTTTACCAAGAAAAATAATTTTTGGTTGTAATTTCAAGAAAATGATACATGTATTATTACATTGCTTCATGATTTATTTCTCCTAAAACCTTGTTTTGTTTCAGGTGGAAGAACTCAGTAAAATACTCCACTGTGGGAGAAATGAAGATAGTAACAAATCTGATGTAGAGGTACAAACAGAGAACCATGCTGCTTGGTCAAGTTCAGGTATTCATCTTACAGTGAAAATATCCTACTACTGTTACATTCAGATCATGTTAATGTGGTATTTTCTTTAAATTTTAAATACAAAGATCTACATAAATAAGAATAATTGTGGACTTTTCTCCTTTGCTATTTTCTGTTAGTCAGTTTGCTTTTGTGGAAAAACAAAACTGCATTATCATTCCTGTAATTTCTGTAATGTTGCTAACATGTTTTCAGTGGTTCGCTCAGAGCAATTTTTTTGAGTGCATATCTCGCTACGTTTTTCCCAGCCTGGCCTCAAAGTCTAGCCTAACCTCTGCCTCCTGAGCCCTGGGATAAGTGTACACTGCCACCCCCAGCTCACTTAGTTGGCTTTGCTGTGTAGTCAGCCTACTTTCTTTTGCAGCTCTCTGTGAGCAGGGCAGTGTTCCTTTGCTGATATGTGCAGTTCCAGGCTCTTAGGTCTTGCAGGCATGCTGAATCCACCTGCACAGTCTCATCAGCAGCATTCTGTTACAGGGAAGAATAAGAGAGCCACTGAGATTTTAATAAAAGTGGATTACAAGAAACAGTCATCTTTCCTGTTAGGTTTTGGCTTGGTTCACTCAAGATACAGGTTAACAAAAGGGTAGCATATCTGTATATAAACTTTTTAAGCTGTCAGCATCACAAGATAAATTTAACAGCAAACTGACCCTTTTTGTTAGTTTATAAGCATCAATGTCAGGTATATGATTACAAGTAGTTAAGAGTTGCTAGGGTTTTTTTGTTTTTGTTTTTACAGAAGACAGCCAGTCTGTATTTTCTTTCTTATTCTTGCTACAGAAAATCTAAACTGCTTCCTTTTTTCTTTCTTTTTTAGCTTGGTAGCTGGAGTACTGAGACATTAGCATTAGAGATAGATACTTCTGCAGTTTTATTTGCACTATCAGTTTTAATATTTTAAAATATGTACAGTTGTAAAAATCAATGTTTATGTTCAGTGAACTTTACTCAGTGCTAATTTTCAGAATTAAGCCCCTTCTGCATATACTAATTGAATGTAACACTTAATTCATTTTGCCACAGATTATTATCATCAGACATACTATAATGATGATGGTCTTCCAAATAAAGAGACTGAACTCTCAGCTCAGCAATGTCAGTATGTTGAAGCATCTACTTTTACTTCTAAAGACCAGTCACAACCAGAAAGTGGTACCTATCCTGTAACTGATGTAACAGGAAATGGTAAATGTGAACAAGAGGACCATTTTATCTCAGAGTCGCAGGTACGGAAACACTGAATGTGAAATTATTGATGCCAAGAACTTGTCCTTCCTTGGCATAGTTAAGTAGAAAGATGAAGTTTTTTGGTTTGTCATATACAAGAGTTGTACATATTGTTATGTATAACTGACAAGAATATTAAAGTTTTTGTCTTTTGAGATGAGGTCTTGCTGTGTGGCCCAGACTGGTCTCAAACCTCAGGTTCATGGGATCCTCCTGACTTATCCTGTTGAGCAGCTAAGACACTAGCAATGTGCGACCACACCTGGTTACACATTGTTTTGTTTTTTGAGACAGGATCCTACTATGTAGTCCAAAGCCAGCACTGAATTTGGATCTCCCTGCCTTAGCCTTCTAAGTAGCTAGGACTGCATGCTTGTGCCATAGCACCTAGCTGCACCTAAAACTTTTTTATTTTTGCAGTGTTGAAGATTGAACCCAGAGCCATATGCATGCTAAGCAAACGCTCTTATCATTGAGCTACATCCCCAGGCCTAAAAAATTTCTTAATGCTTTTTTATGTTAAAGCTCACGTTACTGTTTAAATTTCCCTGGATGTATTATACATTTGGTTTTAAAATTTTTTTGAGTTGAGATTCTGTTCAAAGGATATCAATCTGTAGCGTTTTCCTCTCATTTTTCTTATGGAGCATATAATTGCTGAACAATCTTGATCATTTGTTTTTTTAAAATATTTCATGGTCTATGTTTTGTGAATTGCTTCTCTGTGGTATCACACATGTACTTTCTTGTAATAGTTACTTCCTTTCTTTAGGCTCTTTAAACTGGTAGGGCAGGACTGTGATAAAAATTAGGGTCAGTTGAGTTAAATAATACAATACACTAGTCAATATTGAAAGGTTCAAATTGTAATTGAAAGCTACATCTTTCCATTGTCGAAACTGAGGTCACCATCCATCGAAGAGTAGCTTTGAGACAGCCGGAGTTTGAATCCTGACTTGTAAGTAGATGTATGAAAGCTGTGTCTGACTTGAGGTGACTCTCTCCTTTAGGAGCCAGCATCTGCATTGGCAGCAGAAGGTGTGCCCTCAGAAGGTTCTTCGTTAGCTGAAAGCTTGAGAGCAGCCGCTGAAGCCGCCGTGTCACAGACTGGATTTAGTTATGATGAAAGTACTGGATTGTACTTTGACCACAGCACTGGTTTCTATTATGATTCTGTAAGTGTTTCAGACCTTTTTAACAGAGTGTGGTTGTGTGTAGCTGCCTGATAGCAAGTGTTAAATCCTAAAATGAAGTAAAAACAATAAGCAGCATTGTAAAATTTCATTTGATTCAAAGCTATTTGACGAAATAATTATAAAGTAGCTTTCTATGCTATGTTTCTAAGTTTCTGATGAGAGAAGTTCTTGTTCTAGACTGGCGATGGCAAGCCTTTTAGAGTTTTCAGTGATATCAAACACCTTGCTGTGGCTTGTGTACCGTAAGTGCGCCACTGCTCCAAATCAATGCTTCAGAGAAGCCTCCTAACTTTTTATAATCTAAGATACTGAAAAGCAGATGATTAATTGTAGTGTAAAGCCTTTAAGAACCTAAACTAGTATTTTTTCATGGAATGTATGAGATTATTGATTCTAGGCTTGTTTCAAGTATCTATCTTTCTAAGTATGTGTAGCCACAGAAAGAGACTGTCCTTTTTGAAGTGGTAGGTACTCAAGCTAGTGTTGAACTCCTGGGCCCCAGCGCCTTTTCCTCTGCACCCTCTCCAGTAGTTGGGACTACAGGCATCCAGGGCCATGGCCAGCTAGAGATACTTTCTGAATTCTCAGTATTGGTTTATGTGAAAGTATGTGGTGGTATGTGTGAGACTGGGGCTTGAACACAAGGCCCATGCATGCCAGACAGGAGCTCTACGACCAAGTTATATGCCCAGCCCATTTACCAATTTTGAGACAGGATTTTGCTGAGTTGCTAGGGCTAGTTTGAGCTTGCAGACCTGCCTCAGCCTCTTCAGTAGTTAGTGGCACGTTTATTACTAGTCGGTGTTTTATAGTCTGTGGGTTTTAAGTATATAAACTAAGAAGTAAGTCTTGGGTTTGCTTGGGAATGTCAGTCAGTGTAGAGTACTTGCCAAGCATACACAAGGCACTGGGTTTGATCTCTGGCACCACAATAAAAAATAAAATTTAGGGCTGGGGATTTAGCTCAGCGACATAAGCGCCTGCCTTACAAGCGCGATGTCGTGAGTTTGATCCCTAGTACCGATCAAAAAAAAAAGGAAAAAAGAAAATTTAAAAAACTTTTAACAATGAGAAGTACGAAATTGATGTGAAATTGGAAATATAATGGACCCCTGATTAAGATAAGACCAGAATGATTCATAATACAGTCATACTGAAACGGCAAGCAGAAACACCAAAACAGTATCTAGGATTTGGGGGCAGATTTATTTTACATTGACAGTTACTGATCTGGATCATTCCCAGAATATCAAGCCCCAGTTTCTGGTGGTCCAGGGCTTATATGGGATAAGCAAGCAGGAAATGCAGAGGCAGAATGGCTTGTCAGTTGGAGACTGGTTCTCACAATATGCATCATAGTGACCAACTGTTTCTAACAGATGAAAGAAACAGGAACTGGTACTGGAACTATTACCTGGGCAACTAAGAAACTGAAGTATACTGGCGGGGAGAGGTGGGGGGACCATTTTCTGTTACAATACCTTAGTGCTCAGCTGCTGTGAAACTTGTTGAATTTGGTATTTAATGAATTTTGACATGAACATTTTGTCCCTTACTTGTCCTTTATTTGCTACTCAACTCAAAAGCTAGAACCTGCCAGTTTCAATTGCTTGGTGACTCACTGCCTTTTCCAACCGAAACAGTTTGTTTAATAGTTGTCAGACTCCTAGAATAAATTAATGGTGAATACTGGTACCACTGTACCAGTGTAATGGCTGCTGAAATTAATGCTTCCTTGGATTTCATTCATGCTTGCACGACACCGGATTTGGTGGTGTATCCTATAATCCCAGCTGCCTGGAAGGCTGAGACCAAAAGGTCTTAAGTTGCAGGCCAGCCTGGGCACCTTAGCCAATTTATGTCTCAGACAACAAAAAGGACTGGCTAACCACATGCGTATAAACCTAGCACTGTGGCAGGCTGAGGCAGAACGATTGCAAGTTCAAGCCCAGCCTGAGCAATTTAGGGAGACGCTATCAAAAACACCACCAACAAAAACCTAGAGATGTAGCTCAGTGTAACATCCCTGAGAATCAATCTCCAGTACAAGGGGAAAAGGAGGAAAGGGCTGGGGGTGTGTTTGCCCAGCATCCATGAGATGCTTAGTTACACACACACACAAATGAATATTTCAGAATTCATTTGTACGTGGCTGCTTTACTCATAAGTCTTATTCACTATAGAATTAATTAGTGGAATACTTTGTCAGTGTCTTTATATAGTATGCTTTATTGTGGTACTTACAAGCTTTACTTTTTTCACATTCTCTTCAGTGGCATTAAATAGGCGATTATGTGTTTTATGACATTGGGAGGAAGGATTGGGGGCTTGTACTGCCAAAGCATTACTGTGCAGTTACTGAACATAATGTACCTGGAACTACTTTCCTATGAGTTTTTCTGGCATATGCCTTAGTTTTCAGGCCTTCAAAAAGATTTTTTTTTTATTAATGTGTTAAGTTACACAGTGTGAAATTCCTGTTCTTATAAAGTGAAAAGTCATCAAATATTGGCAGCTTCATGTGCTTCCATTTAATATTTAGGTTTATTTTCCCATTAGGAAAATTAGAGCACATACTGAATGATATTTTTAAAAACGATGAGTACTTTTTATTTTATTATCTTTAATTTATTATCTTCTGTAAATACTGTAGTTGAGAAAAGGGGACTACATTTGAATATACTTGGTATTTCTGTTAAGCTTACTTTTCTATTTTATTCATGATACATAAATAGAACTTACTGTTTTTTTGACTTGGAAAGGAAAATCAACTATATTATGATCCTTCCACTGGGATTTATTACTACTGTGATGTGGAAAGTGGCCGATACCAGTTTCACTCTCGAGTAGATCTGCAGCCTTATCAAACAGCTACCACAAAACAAAGTAAAGATAAAAAATTGAAGAAGAAAAGAAAGGATCCAGATTGTTCTTCAACAAATGAAGAAAAGGTAATGTCTTCCTAATTTTTACAGTTTGCATAACCTTAATTACATGACTAAGCCAAATTTTTTTGAAACAGGAGGCTGAAGCAAGAGGATTGCTGTGAGATTGAGACTAGCCTGGGCTATATAGTGAGTTCAAGGCCAGCCTGAAGTGCATAGCAAGACCCTGTCTCAAAAAGACAAAAAAGAAAAAAAAATGTGCATAAGATGTTCTCATATCATATAAAATAACAAAGGAACATATCAGTTCACTTCATTGTGTTACTCAACGATAGAAGAAAAATTGGGAGTACATTATAAACCAAAGGGAAGAAGGAAAATAATACATATTGTACAACATGGTGACTATATTTAATAACCATATATTGTATTTTCTCCCTTTTATTTTTTTCTTTGCCATGCTGGGGGATCAAACACAAGGCCTACACATGCTAGGCAAGCAATCTACTGCTGAACTCTATCCCTCGCTTATGTATTATATTCTTGAAATTCAGGAGGAGAGTAAATTTAAATGTTTTTGCCACAAAAAATATGTGAGGTAATTCTATTCAGTGTATACATGTTTTAAAACATGTACAGGATAGAACTAAACACTTTTTATTCATTAATTGAAACTAATAGGTTTGTTAAGTTTTCACAAAACATGCCAAGTATACCTGTGCAATAAATTAATAATAAAGGGCTTATATTAGCTAAGTTGAAATTTTAGAATAAAAGATAAACTTTTATCATTGAGGCAACTATAAAGTACTGCATTTTAGTAAAACTGCAGTTTTACTATATTGGGTACATGTGGATCTTTAAATTCATATGATAAATAAAACTGTATTTTATGTGATTGAGTTGCTAATTGACCAAAAACTTAAAAGAAAATTTAGGGTAAATACATTCTCTAGCTCTGCTCCATCCAGTAATGTGGCCGCTAGCCACATGTGACCACCATTAGAAGAGTAGCCAATCCAAATTGGGAAGTGCTATATGTTTATACTCCAAGTTTTGAGGGCTTAAGATTTGTGTAAACTGTCTCATTAATCATTTTGCTTTTTAAATGTGGCCATTAAAATAGTGTAAATGTACTGATAGGTCTTTCCATTTCTACTGAATGGCTTTAGTGTAAGTTGTCACACCGCCCAGGCCATATACGTGATGAGGGCCTGAACTGTGAGTACTGTGACATTGAGAATAGAGAAGGGGAAAGATTCAGGCTAATTGTAGGTGGAGTCCAGAGCATTCCACAGTTGCTCTCCTGTCAGATAATGAGATGTCAGTGAGATTTTTAATTTGTATCGTAAGAGGATGATAACAACATTATCCAAGAAAGAATGTGAGAGAAAGAGTGGGTAAAAGCTTCATTTTTTGTTTTTCCAATGTATGTATAGTCACTAATTCATTGAAACTTCATATATTATTATAATCATGTTTAAAATTATTCTACCCTATTACATATTTTCCTTGTTCCAGGATTTGAATTCAGAAAACCAAAAAGCCTCCAGTGTTGAATATTTAAACTGCAGTGAAGGAGAAAATTTTGCAAATGTGAAAAAGAAGGTCAAAGTGGACAGTGCAGAATCTCCTGTTAATGAGAACATCTCTAACTCAGCCTCATTTAAAGATGAAGGAATCATAGACAGTGACAGTGAGCCCGAAGAAGGGGAAATCACAGACTCTCAGAGCGAAGCAAGCTATGATGAAGATGGTAGCAGCGAGGACAGCAGGACCACAGAGGAAGCTGAGGATGGAGGTGAGTACTGGGCAGTGCTTCGTTTTAGACGAAGACCTGTTCTGGTAGCTGTGAAAGACCAAAAGAGTTAAAGATGTTAGTGACCCATGTGGGTACCTGCCAGAAAGCTACCACTTGGTAAATTCTGGTAAGTAGACTGACTTATCCTGAAGAATATTTCATTGTATTGAATGCCTAATCAATAGGACATAAAATCAAGCTTCCTATGAGCGAATCCTAATATATGTATACTCTGTATTGTACTATTTATAGGCTGTCTTAGTGAGTTACATATTTGTAATTTATTTTTACTGTTGAGGAAGAAAAAGTTCTTGAAAAAGTACAGCTCATGAGTTTGGTACGTAAGTATTCCAATAAATATATTTTTTACTTGGTGTGAAAGACACTTCTAAAACACAGAATTTTACATTATAGTATGTAAATTGTTTTCTCAGTGGAATTTCTCTTATTTTTAAAAACTGGACTCAGCTTTTCTGACTTAATAATAAAATATTTGGGATATTTTAAAAATCCTTAAAAACCTTAAGAGTTTTTTTAATTCCTGTGATCCTAAATATGTGGTACAACTTTATGTTGATCACTGCCATGATAGTGTTAAGCCTTACCCATTGCTATAAATATTATATAGCAGAATGCTGAAAATTTAGTCTTAAGTTTCTTTTTTTTTTTTTGCTTTCCCAGTGCTGGGGTTGAACCCAAGGTCTCATATCGTAGCCATCTATGACTCTTGACCACTGTAGTATCCCCTGCCCCCAGAACCAAAAGTACAGCCAGTGCATTTACTTTTTTCATTACTGGAAACTGAACCCAGGGCTTTTGCACTAAGCTGCATCCCCCACCCCCACCCTTTTATTTTAGAGGGTCTGGCTAAGTGCTCAGTGGGCTCAAAGTTGCGATCCTCCTGCCTCACCGTCCCAGAGTGCTTGGATGACAGGCCTGTGTCACCACATCCTGCTGACAAGTGCAGTTTCACGTGTGCTTCTGATGCCGAGCACCGAATCTGGGGCCTTCTGTGTTCTTAGCACACTGAGCTGTACCCTGAGCCGTAGCTGATGCACTTTTATTTTGTGGATGCCTTGAAGGTGGTATCCATGTGAAATTTTGTCTTTCATATCAATTGAGTTAATATTTGGTCACTTCTGTCCTTTGGCAGATGAAGAAAAGATTTGGCCCCCGTGTATTAGAGTCATTGTTATTAGGTCACCTGTGTTGCAGACAGGATCACTTTTCATCATCACTGCTGTAAACCCTGCTACAATTGGAAGGTAAAAATGGCTAATACTACTACATTACTATTTTTTATTGAGCATGCATCTTGTGTCAGTCATTGTTCTGTGTGCTGTGGATATAAAGAAGACTAAGGCAAGATTTCTAACCAAAGAAAAAATAGTCTGGAGATAAAGACATGAAAAAGTGGTTAGGCAAAGGTATAGAAAATCTAGACCAGCAAAGAAATCTGCTGTCTTAGACTTGCATTTTAATATCCATTTTAAGCACATTTTACTATGTCTTTGTCTAAGTGCTTGTTTATATAGGCTTTAAAAATGATTTAAAACACTGTATTCAACTCTGCAGAGAAAAAGACATGGAGCACACTCTCCGAATTCCTGAAGTTGGTGTTAGTAAGGTAAGACCCTAATGTTTCAAGTATGGTGGCTGAGATAAAATTTTTCAAGGCATCATCATAGAATAAGAAAAAAAAAAAATTACTGTATGGAGCGCTTCAAGTTTATACCATTTAATGAATGGTTAATGTTCACTGTGGCAGTGGTGATGAAGCAGGATAGATTTGTTTGTCCAGTGCTTGAGAAAATAAAAATTCCTTATCACAGTTTGATGAATTGTGCTTCGTTTTTGTTTTTGAGACAGGATGTTGCTGTGTTGTCCAGACTAATCTGGACCTCATGGGCTTAAGTGGTTTTTCTGCTTCAGCCTCCTATGCTCTGGGACTGCTATCACACCCTGCTATTTGTGTTTATTTTTCAATAGTCTGGGTAAGAGTGGAAAAAATAGATTTATTTGATCTAAGTATTAAAGTACTGTCCATTTAGCTCATGTTTATTGAGTGAAATATGCATGCTATACTTTCTGGCAGTTCAGAAATAAGTCAGGTCTAGATTCAAGCTACTTTAGTAAGCAGTTGCTTTGACCCCAGAGTAACAAAGGTTATTTTGTTCTTTGCCCTGTGCTCACTGTCTCTTTCCTTCTGTGTCTTTTTCTTTCGGGCCTTTCTTTGTGGTGACAGGAATTGGCCTTGAACCCTGCATGTGTAGGGAAGCGCTGTGCCACTGCTCTATCCCAGCTCTCATGTCATTAAATGGATTTTGCATTATTAGTGTCAAAGTCTAGTTGCTTTCAACTTTTGGGGGACTCATTTGGAGAAGTAAAAAATTCCTCATAGTTTAACTCTAACCAGGTTATCTGGCTTTTTTACTTTACTGTGACCTTTGATTTTCTTGTTTCCAAAGAAAAGTCAGTCTATAACTTCAGTAGTAAAGAAACCCCCCCCCCACAATCTGAAATATTGGTAGTTCCTCAAATCTAAAGTATAGGTACAAGGAAATTAAAAACAAATAATACTGTCAGAGAATTTTTAAAAATATTTTTAAATTTATTTTAAAGATAGTAAGACCCAACAAAACAAAACAGAATAAATCCAATCAAAACAAAACTGTGGAATTGGTACAGAACTTCAAAGCAGGACAATAGGAAAACAACAGTGGCTGCCAGAGTATCTTATCTTCACAATAGCTGTCCATCCCATCAGATTTAGCAAAATCAAACCGAAACAAAATAGAATAAAACCAATCAAAACCAAATATTGAATAAAGCAAACAAATTAATCAGAACAAAACAGAACAAAATTAGATTTCAAAAACAAGATAGAAGTAAATCCTCCATATTTGCTATACTGCACACTGTTATCTTCCGTATAGGTGTTCAAACCGCTGGCTCCATGCCTGTAAAGTCAGCCAAGCCATATAAGCACTCAACTGCTGCCTGTGCCTCAGTTGCTACCAACTCAATCAGCTGGCTGCCCATGGGGGGAGAGGGGATTGGTGATTGTCCATCTGGGCATCAGTAGGCTCATGGGAAGCACTATCTGACCTTTTTCTTCCTGGGCCCGGCATGGGTTGCCGAGAATTTGTTTCTAATTTTTTTTTGCTTTTTGTTTTTTTAAGATAGGATTTCACTGTGGAGTTCAGGCTGGCCTTGAAATCACTTTGTAGCCTAGTCTGGCCTTGAACTCAGAGCAGTCCTCCTGCCTCAGCCTTCCCAGTGCTAGAATTACAGGCATGCATCACTATGCCTGGCCTTGTGTTTTTAATTTCTTTCTTTTAAAATAACATCTGTTGGGGTAAATAATACGTTGGCAAATCATGTTGACACCACAATATACCATGTATTGAAATACATGAAAAATAATAAAAACTCATATTAATATCTAAGAGATAAACATAAACAGATATTCAAATACTAAATTAACAGACAAAAGGCTTCCTGAATTTAAAAAAAAATGGTAAAAACCACAAGGGACAAAATAATTTTAACTAAACTTAAATCTCTGTGTGTTAAGAACTAGTGTTTAAGGAGCAGGTTAGGAAAGTACAGATGTCCTTCCTTTTTATTTCAAAAGCTCATGCAAATTTATCTTCTCAGGCCTTGTTGTGACACCAGTAGGTAAGTAAGAAAGGATATAAAAAGGCAGTTCACAATAGAGAAAAGTCCAAAATTAAGATGAAACACCATTTAACTTTATAGTAATCTAAGGAATATAAGTAAAGTCAAGATGTCAGTTTTTATTCATATCTACTGTTAAATATTTAATAAATATCATTCCTGTTGGGAGGATTATTTAGAACAGCTTTTTGGAATAGATCATAACAGGGTCAAAAGACTTGAAACTGTTTAAACCCTGTGGGAAAAAATATAAAAAGGACATAAAGGAAACTTCCAGAAAAAACCCAAATAGGTACTACACACAAGAAAAATTTTCCCCAGTAACCAAAGAAACAAATTAAAATCACAGTGGTAAGACATTATTTATTTCATACTGTGAGGCTAAGACAATTAAAAGTTGTAAAACTATCAAGTGCTTTTATTCATTTGTGTAGCGTAGGCTGGTCTTAAACTTTTGGTTCTCGAACCTCAGCCTCCTGGGTGCTGACATTACAGACATGTGCTACCAATTCTGGCTCATAATACCAAGTTTTGGTTAAGGGTATTTAGAGCAACGAGAATTGTCATAGACTACTAGTGGGAATGCCGTTGCTATGCCACTTTGGAAAAGCAGTATGGCAGCATGCAGTTTGAGATGTACATGTACTATGCTTTAGCAGTTCTGTTCCTTTTTATATACCCTAAAGAAACACTTGCATTATACACCAAGAGACTGTGAGTACAGTATTTTTAAAGACAAAAAGCCCTCGGACAACTTACATGTTTTCAGAAGAATAGATTGTGGTTTCTGTCCTCATAAGTCTCTTTTTGTATTAAGAATTTTCAGTGGAATAGGCAGTTACTTTTAGGAGAAAAAATTTCACAAATACATGATCTAATCTCAAGTATTTTAAAAGGAGAAAAAGTAGGACATATATTGTTAATCATAGTTAAAAGTGGAATTATAGATAATTTTTCCTTCTTTAGCCTTCATATTTCTCCAGGATCATATAAAATGTATTCTCAGAAAAGGAGTTTTAATGTGAGTTAAATTAGCAGAGACTAAAGCCAATGTCATATCATAGGGAAATTTTTATCTGTGGTTTTCAAAAAAAGTATGGTAGTTTATAATTGCTTGATTTCTTTTTTTCTAAGTTTCATGCAGAAATTTATTTTGACCATGAGTTACAAAGTTATGTCCTTGTGGATCAAGGCAGTCAAAATGGCACAATTGTTAATGGAAAACAGATTCTTCAGGTATGTAAATATATGTTAATTAATTAAACATTATTAAAACTAACAAATTATTTTTTAAAGAACTGAAATTTTTATTCCTCTAGGCAGTAGTCATTATAGATGGTATTTAGTTTGGCTCAGAGTTGAAGTCCAATTGTTGTATTGTTTGGAAGGAATTTCCAGAAAGAGTGGAGAATTTATATAATCAATGGATACTTAGCTTTTGACTGTTGATTTCTAATTATGTATCTGTGCATTCTTTTTAAAGAAAATTTGTTTACTTCTTCAATTATTTATTTGCTTATGGTATAGGAGATCGAACCCACGGCCTTCACACTGAAGTACATCTCCAGACCTTTGTATTTTTTATTTGAGTCAGTCTTATGAAGTAGCCCACCTGTTATCTTCGTGTCTCAGCCTCCCACATAGGTCAGATCACAAGCATTGCCACCAGGTCAAGCCAGTTCTTTTTTGTTTTTTTTAATTATGTTAATGGAACTATCACTAAACTAGAAAATTCCTTTAAAAGCAGGGACTGTGTCTATCCAGGTAATGTGTGTATTTCCAGCATGTACCAAAGACTTTGGACTGGAGTAAAAAATCTTTGGAAGAAGTGGAGAGAGGGGTAGAGAGAGGCTATATTCTCCATCTTTAACACATGCCTACAATCCCAGTGCTTTCCAGGAGGCTGAGGCAGGAGCATTGTTGCCAGTTCAAGGACAGGCTTGGTTACAAGTGAGCTCAAGGCCAGCCTGAACTGCACAGTGAGACCCTGTCTCAAAAAATCAAAACAAAACAAACATGAAAGAATTGAAATAAAATTGAATTATCAACAGAGAAGAAATAAAAAGCGAGGAGCAATGCATTCACCCCTCTCTTAGCGCTCTATCTCGCTCACCGGGTAATTCTGTGATTTGGAAATGCATGTTTGAGGTTCAGAGCTGGGCATGTCTGGTAGGTCTCAGCACTTTGTCTCCTGTAGGGGAACATTTTGTGTGTGTGCACTCGGATCGAACCCAAGGCCTTGTGCATGTTAAATGCTATGTATCCTACCACTGAACTATACTCCCAGCCCCTCGTAGGACATCTTTATGAGACATTTATCATGTTGGAAAAGTGTGTGCATATGTGTCCAATCTCACAGAGAACAATTCCAGACATTATAATCAGACATTACTTAACAGTGGACATAAAATGACTATGTGTGACTGTTATGGATCTGTTTTACCAAATTTTCCCTCTTCAGCCAAAAACTAAATGTGACCCTTATGTGCTTGAACACGGAGATGAAGTGAAAATTGGAGAGACTGTGTTGTCCTTCCACATTCACCCCGGCAGTGACACCTGTGATGGCTGTGAGCCAGGGCAGGTTAGAGCCCACCTCCGCCTCGATAAGAAGGACGAATCTTGTGGTATGTGAAGCACACTGGCATGTGTGTGCTGACTCCATGTTCTAAGGCAATGTCGCTGCTGGCTTGTGTCTTAATTGGTGTGATGAGTGTTGAGATCCATGAAACCATTGGCCTTGTGTCCAGCTGATAGAATAGTGGGTAGAAATGCATTTCTGTTTCAGTGAATATTACAAGACAGAGAAGTGAAATACATTTGGAGTTTGAGACCTAGACTAATAAATTATATACTTGACATTTGTTTTTGTTTATTTTGTTCTGTTTTGTTTTTGTGATCAAAGGATTGAGGTCAGGGCCTCTCACATTACGGCAAGCATTCTACCATTGAATATTCTTCCAGCCTGCCCTGTCATAAAATATTAAGACAGAAAACAATAGATCTAAGCTCTAAGGGTTATTGATTTCTGTCCAGTATATTGTCTATGTATTTTTTTGTTTTATTTTGTGGTACCAGGGATCGAACTCTCGACCTCATGCTTGCCAGGCAGGTGCTTATGCCGCTGAGCTAAATCCCCACCAATATTTTTTATAATAGCAATTGAGAGTATTGCCATAGTACTTTGAACTTATGCATCTAAAACTTCTATAAGTTCAATACTTCGAAGTAGTAAGGGAATTCTTACTTTAGCTTTTCCTGTGAATATGAAGTGTGTGTGTTCATTGTTTTGTGTTCTGGTACTAATTTGAAAATGAGTATGTCACATTATACAGTAACAAGAATCTTGGATTCTGTGATTTTTGTTTTCATTTTGTGCATTTGTATATTCCTTTGGAAAATTTATTTAATATTTCTGTGTCTAGGATTCTATTACAATAATCATATTGAACAAGTAAGATGTTTGTTGTTCATTTTGGTATCTGTGCTGTCATGTCCTAATCTTTGAGTTTTGATTTGCTTTCCAAGTATATTTAGTTTTCAGAAAGCTAAAAGCATGTTGTTATAATCTAAGAGCCTTTATATTAATGCTTACTCAACTTCTGGTTAATCAAAATAGGGTACTAATAATACTGGTTTTTAAATTAACTGTCAATAGTATTAATATTTTACAGAGTCTTATCAGATTTAGTAAGTTTTCACTAAACTTACTTTTTTCATTTCAGTTGGTCCAGCATTAAGTAAGGAGGAAAAAGAGTTGGAAAGAAGAAAAGAACTAAAGAAAATACGAGTAAAATACGGTTTACAGGTAAGGTTGTTAAATATTGTTTCATATGTTAAACCATATATCTGGTTTTGAATAAAAAATGTCTTTAGCTATACTAAGTAAATTATGTATAACCAAAAAAGCTGTTTAGTGTGAATTTTGAGATTTATTTCTATTAGTTCTGGTCTTCCCAACCTAACAGCTATTAAGATCGGAGTATAAAAGTGATAATAATAGCTTACATCTGAATAGACCTTTCTGGCTGTAAACAAAAATATTGCATTAAGATGCCATATAAGAACACAGAGGACTAATTCTGATTTTTGGACTTAGGATAAACTGTTTACGACAGTATCATATTGGCTTAACGATGAAACGAGTCTAGAAATAGACCAATATATATGGGTGTGTGATAAATATATCTGACAGCTGATTTTCAACAAAGATATGAAGGAAGTTGGGTGGTAAAAGCGTGGGTTTTTTTTTTTTTCCCAAAAAATGGTTCTAGAATAATGAGCATATGCAAAAGAAATAAAAGCGGGGCTGGGGATTTAGCTCAGTGGCCTAAGCGCCTGCCTTGCAAGCGCGTGGTCGTGAGTTCGATCTCTGATACCGATTTAAAAAAAAAAAAGAAAAGAAAAGAAAATGAATGAACAACAAAGAGTTCATCTGTGCTTTGTACCTTATACAAAAGTGACCTGAAAATGTATCATAGATGTAAATAGAAACCCTAGAATGTTTAGAAACATGTAAGAAAATGGGTTAGCAAAGATTTCTAAGATACAAAAGCACAACCTATGAGAACAAATATGCTTCCTCAAAATTTAAAATTTCTGCTCTTTTAAAGATACTGTTAAGAGACTGAAAAGAAACTTGGCATGATGGCATAAACCTGTGTTCTTAGCTACTTGGAGGCCGAGGCAGGAGGATTACAAGTTCATGGCCAGCCTGGGCAACTTAGCAAGACCAAGGTTAAAAGTCCAGGGGAAGTGCCCCTGATCTCAATCCATACTTTTGTCCCTTTGGCAGAAGTATGGGTGGGAGGGGAGGGAAAAAGAAAGACCCAGAGACAGTGAAAACATGAGCCATAGACTGGAAAAAATATTTACAAATCATGTGTCTGATGAAAAGCATATCCAGAATATGGGGAAAAACTCAAAATTCAGAGTGTAAAAAGCAACTCAAAAACCAGACAAAATGGTTGCCTTGCACTGTGGTGGTCACATGTAGTCTCAGCCACTTGCAAAGCTGAGGCAGGATTGCAGGAATGAGTGAATGAATGCCAAGGATACACACAGACACTTTATCAAGTAATATCACACATGAAAAGATGTTCAGTATTGTTAATCATTCGTGAAATGTGAATTTAAGCCTTAGTGAGATATTACATGCCTATTAGAGTAGCTGGATTTTCACACTGACTATACCAAATGTTGGAAAGGAAGAAGAGAAACTGTAATTCATATAGCGCTGGTGACCGTAAACTGGTCTAGTTGCTTTGGAAAACAGTTGGTAACTTTTAAAAAAGCTAGAAGGAAAAAAGCTGGCTCAGTGGTGGAGCATTACCATGCAGGAAGACCTAGGTTCAATCCCCATTTTAAAATCCATTTAAACCATTAAAAGAAAGGGAAATAAACACCTTCTGTATGATCTGTCTCTTCTACATCTAGGTATTTATCCAAGAGAAACGCAGGCATGTGTTGATACAAAGTCTGGTGAACAAACCAGGCGTGGTGGTGCAGGGCTGTACCCAGCACTCGGGAGGTTGAGGCAGGAGGATTGCGGGGAGTTCAAGGTCAGCCTGGACTACAAAGTGAGTTCAAGGCCAGCCTGAACTGCATAGTGAAACCCTTCTCCAACACACACATACACACGCACACACACACACACACACACACACACACACACACACAGGCTAGTAAGCACACACTGTTAGCTTCTGTTTTGCAGTAGCCTACAACTAGGATGCTCATCATATGCAGGTAAACAAACTGTACTGTATTGTCTCCTGGGGAATAAACTCACTAGGCTAGTGCTTTCGTATTTTTTCTTTGTTTAACAGCAAATTTAAAACTACAGTATGTGCTTTCCTGGAGTTGCTCCCCAGTGCCCAGCATCCCTGGATGCCTGTCTTCCATTTTATGTTAGAGATCAGCAAGCAGTGACACTGGGAAAAGGAAACCCTCCCTGACGACTAAAGAGCACTGAATCCTTCTTTGTACCGCTGCCACAGCTTGGCAAACCTCTGCTCTTGAACCGCCCGTGCTGTAGCAGGCTGTAACATGTCTTTCCTTGGGGATTATGATGTTGTTATGTTGCATTCCCTGGCATGGAGTTTAATACTTTACTCAGTGAATGTTTGCTAGGTGGTGGGTTAGTCATACAAATAAAGTGGTATCGAAGCAACAAGCTATTAGTATTACCAGGGTGAAAGGGTACTTACCTTTTCTCAATTTTTAAAGACTTTCATATTTTTCCCTTTCAGAAAGCAAGCAGTATCATACTGTGTTAATTCTCACCACAGGAATTTTCATTTCCTTAGAAAAAAGGGGAAGTAGATTATTTCTTCCAACCTCAAGGGTTCTGCATTTTTTTTAAATACTAGTAGTTCCTATGACAATGTAAGAAGATAGCATTAAGTCAAGATGTACTACATTCTCACTGTTACTTTCTGGTTATTTGTATTTATGTTGTGACACAACTTGAAATAATATAAAAATTTTAAACATTTCTAATAGCACTTCATCTTATGCTGTATCATGTTCTATTTTATTGTTGTCACCACATCGAACCTTGTTTCCAAAGTAAAGCAAATTACAAAAATTAAGCTTTTTATTTATTAGCTTTCTTTTCGTCAATGAATATTTGTGTTTATTAAGAACACAGATTATGAAGATGAGAAGGCATTGAAGAATCCAAAGTATAAAGACAGAGCTGGAAAACGCAGGGAGCAGGTGGGAAGTGAGGGGACTTTCCAGAGAGATGATGCCCCTGCATCCATCCACTCGTGAGTACTGAGGGCCACCCTGAGACAGCCATGGGTCATCATTTTACATTCAGAGGTGGCCTGACTTTCAGAGTAGTGCATCAGGGTCGGGAGCCTTTAAAGGAACATCAGAATGAGATGGAAACACTGAAGTCTGTTTACCCTTTAATGCTGGTGTTCCATTATTCTCAGAAAGTTATACATGTGCACACATGTAAACACACACAGGCATGCATGCTGACAGTCTAGACCCCCAGTTGTGTAAGTATAATTTTATATATACTAAACAGGAAGCCTGGGCTAGTGAGAAATTGATGTGCTAGTGGTTTTTGAAATTATTTTAACATTCAAGTATTTTCTCAGTGACTCTGAAACATTTTGCTCATGTTTCTTTGGCTTAGTTCTTTGTTTTGGATACAGTAGCTTCAATAAAAACGAAAAATGGGGTTTTGAGGCCTATGGTATGACTCTGTTTCTATACTTTGTCATATATTAGCTATATTTCTTCTTATTCTAGGGGGAGTCAAAATTTAAATCTTTCATGTACAAGTTATAACTAATTACGAGCTTTTGAATTCAGTATTGTGTTTTGTTGATTCCAAGATCTGCTTATGAGAGTGTTACAATTACAAATGGCAGCAGTGGTACTTCTAATACTTTACAGAGTCAGATTTAATGAGTTATATTGTTACTGGTTCATTACTGAGCAACATGACATATTGTTTGAATATTTTTAAAAATAACTTGTTGGAGAATATGAAGATAATATTAGGTTAAATTGGAGGGCAGAGTTAAAAGATGAAACTGGTCTGACATGTTGTGGTTTGTTAGTAGAGTGCCAGGGTAGCATATTTAGAACTGAAAATGTAACAAAGAATATAAAATTAAATCTTTAATTAGCAGAATGTAAAATTACAACAAAATGCAAATAGTGAGTGACAAGTGGGTTTTTTTGTTTGTTTGTTTGTTTGTTTGAGACAGGGTTTCACTATGCAGTTCAGGCTAGCCTTATGAACTCACTTTGTAGCCCATGCTGGCCTTGATTGCCCAGTGATCCTCCTGTCTCAGCCTCCTGAACACTGGCATTATAGGTATGTGCCACTATGCCCAGCTTTTTGAGTAATAAGTTTTATTTAACCTTTTTATTGACTTATGTATAGAAAAGTATATAAATTGTAAATGTTCAGCTCATTTATATACCATAAGATTAATATATTGTGGAATACACATATCTTGGACAATAAATAGGAAATTACATTAACCCCAGTAGCCCGTCCTCTTGTACTCCCTGCTAATTTCTGTCCCTCACCTTCTGGAAGGCAACCATCCTGACAGCAATAGAGTAATTTCACTTATTTTAAAAATTTAAATGGAACAATTTAGGGTTTATTGTGTGTCTTTATTCTTCTTATCCTGCATGACTTTGTTAGGTATGGTTTATTTTCATTGCTGTATAATATTCTGTTTTATGAATTTATTTGACCATTGATGGACATCTGGATTTTGCCACTTGTGGCTGTTAGATTGCTGTAAAACATTCTTATATCTGTTACTTGGAGCATGGGTGCACACTTTTCTGTTTAGTATGTGGAAGGAGTAGAGTTCGTGTTTTCCAGTTTTATTAGGTAATGCGAAAGAGTTTTCTAAAGTACTTACACCAATTATGGTCTAAAAGATCTTTAATGAATGATTTATCATCCTGATTTTTCTTTAAGTGAAATTACTGATAGCAACAGAGGTCGGAAGATGCTGGAGAAGATGGGCTGGAGAAAAGGAGAGGGCCTGGGGAAGGATGGCGGAGGTGTAAAAACCCCGGTAAGACCGCGTCCCTCCCATGTTCTCTGCAGCTGAGGCGCTGCTCTGAACCCTCGCAGTGCAGTGGCCAGGCTGCCTCTGTGGCCTGTACCACATCTTATGCTTTGTGGGAGCCTGTTAGCATTCTGTGTTACGTGAAGGCTAGGATGAAAGTGTTGATGCCTGCGCCAAGCGTTCCTCTGTCTTCTCATTGTGGTGATTTGCTTTGTGGTGCTGGGAATCAAACCCAGGGCCCCTAATACAGAACTCATGCTCAGCCACTTAGCTGCATCCCCAGCCCTTTTAGCTGCGTTTAATGACATCCTTCCTGCAGCTGTCCTGAACAATGAGTTCACTAACAGGTGGATTCTGTATTAGCTGGAGAATGTTAGGTTCAAGACTCAGCACGTAACAATACTGTATGGAGAATAATGTCCCACGGAGGTTTAATTCCTTAACCTGATGATTCATAGGCACTTGCAGTTATCTTTTACAAAAAGAAACTTATAAAATATCCTAGGATCATAATTTTATGTTATTACATGTACTTACAGAAATAGGTGGGTCAGTATGAATACGATAGTAATTTTACCCTTTGTATACAATACACTGTAAAGAACATGGATTATATCAGACTTGGGTTAGGGTATGTATGTGACCTGCCATTGATTAGTTGTATGGGTTTAGGCAAGTTTAGAGGGGATAAAAACTATTTTTCTCCAGTGGCCTGAAGATAAACCCCTAAGATTGGCACTTACATAAGGCACTCAGTAGCTGATAGTTTTTAATGTTTACAGAATAATGAGAAGCCCTTCCTTCATGTTAGGAAAATAAAATCCTCTTTATGATTTTTATTATTCATTTAATTTTGCAGGGCCTTGCTCATGCCTCCCACTGAGCTGTACTCCCAGCCCTTCTTTTTGATTCTTAGTGTGTAACTTCTTGTTTACTTACTTAGGGGAGGGTGGGATGGGTTTAAATGTGTCATGGCCATTACTTCCTTTTAGAATGGAATTAGGTAGCATCTGGGTGTAGTTTGGTGGCTGCTCCTTAAGCAGCCCTGTTTTCTGCAGCATTGACTGTACTTACTGACAAGCAGACAATGTGAATGGCAAGTTGATTTCCACAGATAATGGTGTGTGTATTCCTGTATGTATCTGATGCACTGAAAGATTTTCATTCATAACAGTTTTTAATAAACGAAAGATTTTTGGTTAGAATACCATGTTCGATACTGCAGATGTCAGTGTGTTTAAGTAAATTCTGTGCTCAACTTTTGGTGACAGATCCAGCTTCAGCTTCGGCGAACACACGCAGGCTTGGGGACAGGCAAACCGTCCTCCATTGAAGATGTTTCTCTTCTTCAAAGCAAGAGCAAAAAAAACTGGGACAAAGCACGAGAGAGGTTTGCTGAAAGCTTCCCTGAAACTAAACCTCCAAAGGATGCAGCAGGGGCCATCCCTTGGGTAAAAGGGACTGGGGAGTGAGGGGTTGTCACAGAAAAACTTCAGCTGCTTTTTTTACGGAAAAAATTTGGAGACTCTTATTTTATTGCAAAATCTTTTTCCCCAGTAGAGTCAGTGACAAAGAGAACAGTGTCACAGATATTCTCTTATGGTTCAATAATGTGTAATGAAGTGTGGTTTGCAGCTTGTAAAAACCGTTGTTCTAAT
Source organism: Dolichotis patagonum (assembly GCA_004027295.1). NCBI lineage: Eukaryota > Metazoa > Chordata > Mammalia > Rodentia > Caviidae > Dolichotis > Dolichotis patagonum. Next base: position 37,751 of record PVJX010006145.1, read on the forward strand.
GAATGAGTAAACAGTGACTGAATGAACTTACACCGTGAGTGGACCGAAGTTGCCTGGCACAGATGAGCACATCAGACTTTCTCTTCTCTCTTACGGTACCTATATGTCCAAGTAGCCATTTGATCAGCATTCATGTGGCCACTAAGGACTGAAATGTACATTGCTCTTCACCTGTTACAAGATGCACAGCCGAAGAAAAACCGGAAGTTTACAGAAACAATTCTGACTATATGCATCCTGTGTACACCCTTTAGGACTTAGATAAAACAAGTTAAGAAAATGGGTGGCAGTATGTAAATTTGTTGTTGAAATAGCTGAAGTGATGTTACTCAAGAACTGGTGAACAAGTGACATGTAGAAAATCAGCCTTCCAGTATTTTCTTCTGTGAAGAATCTTTTGATTTGTATTGCATATTCAGTGTTTATACCTGGTTCATTTCTAGCTAAGGAAATACTTAGATAGGGACAGTGGAGTATGGTATTGACACAGTCTATTTGTCGGCTTTTGTAGTTTTGATAAATATCATTGCAGATTTCTAGTGCTAGTGGATTTCTAGCCAAGGCCTCCAACTGAAATATCTACCAAAAGTGTCCTCCAATCCAATAAAAGCATTTTACCATTGAAAGGACTAACTCACTGAACAGCGTCTTAAACGTGGTGGTACACTTTGAATTCGCAGCCAACCAGCATCTTGTTCTTAAGCTTGCAAGGTGATGGCAGAGGAAGGTCGCTGTCCGGCAGAGAACGCAGGCAGCTTCCTGGGCAAGGGAGCCGCGCTGTCTGCTCACTACTTTTCCTTTCCTTTCTTCTACTTTTTTTGTTTGCTTTTTGCCAACAAAAAGCAATTAACAAAAAGAAATTAACAGTGAAACTGACTCTTCTCTGACAGTGAATATGAGTTAGGGGTTAACATCTATGATAATGTTTTGAAGTCTTAGAAAAAAGGAGAGAACACCTCTGAAAATAAAACTATAGAGGGAAGATAACTTGGAAAGGAAAGCTGCCCATGGATGTTGCCAGTCTGCATGGCATATAGTTTAGGGAGAAAGGGTTGGGAGAGGAATAAGCTATGACTGTCGGGGAAGAGATGGCCTGTGGGCCGAGCTGGGCCAGCGGGGCCTGCAGCCCTGCTGAATGAAGTCCTTCCACCCGGGTACGCATGTGTGTGCACAGTAGGCTTAGAGGAGGCAAGATGCCCTGCAGGATTTTCTCTGAAATAGAACACAACAGAGATTGGTCTAAATGTGGTTCTGCTGCTGGTGTCTGGAATGGGGAACAGCAGAGGACCTTGAAATGGATTTTGGATTGTGCTGGGTCTCACTCACTGAGTTAGTACATGGCTGTCTATATTTCCCATTTTTATTATTACATTTGGTAAAACATGTTTCATAGTTTCTTTTGCTAAGAAAATGGAAAAGTTGAAAATAGTAGTAAAAATTGAAATTTATGTAGTATTTGCATTGTTAAATCACTTTACAGATCCAAACTCTCAGGGTTCTGCTGGTTAGGGTTTAATGTACTGAATAACACCTGTGTCTGTTTCTGTGTGTCAGATAAGAATAATTCTTAGTCACATGCCTGTATTGGCTAGCTAATGGGAGTATGTATATATAAGCACCAATAGTACGGATGTGAACTTCTGTTTGTTTAGAAGCATAACTGAGAGTTACATAGTTTGGTGTATGCATATTTTTTTGTGTAATATTTTAAATACTAGGTTATTTACACAATGTAAATTTACTAATTTGATAGCTTTTAAATATTAATTTTAAATAGAGCTAGAAGTTGCTGGCTTTTGTTTTATTTTGGAGGGAGTAGTAGAATTGAGCCCAGGGCCTTCACACTGAGATATATCCCCAACCCTTTTTTATATTTTGAGACAGGCTCACTTCTAAGCTGCTAAATTACCTTTGCTGGCCTTGGTCTTGCAATCCTCCTGCCTCAGCTTCCCAGAGTGCTGAGATTATAGGCATGCACCACCATACCTGTCTAGGTTGCTGAATTTTAAACAACCTAACATCTCATCTTTTTGCCAGTATATGAGGAACTGGCACAATGGAGAGAAGATAACATTTCACATTAAAGTAACAGAATTTCCTGGTACAGGAATGACTTATCCTCAAAAAGGAGGGTTTTTCTGCTTTTGAAGCAAATTTTATCTCCAGTGTTTGTTACTGTAGTTGCAACTCCATGAAAATGGTTCACCTAAATGAAAAACCTTCCAGTTTTTCATGTGCAGTATTACTAACTTGGCATATTTTTTGGAAACAGGTAAGAGAAAATAAAATCTCAGACACAGGAAGGCATTGGCTGTGCAGACCTGGCAGGCGGGAACCTGTGTCCACTCTGCCGTGTCGGATCGCCTCGTGCTTGGGCGGCTGGAGCACACACACACGCAGGGCACACACGTGTGGGGGCAGCGCCTTGCACATGCCTGTCACCTGCCGCAGTCTCGAGGGCACAGTCAATGCAGAAGCCATAGAGGTGTATCACGAACGCAGAGTGTCAGGCCCTCACACAGCCTTGTTTTGCCACTTCTGTCACACTGGCTTCTTTTACTTTGAGCAAAGTAAAAATCTCTTCAGCCTGTTTTCTAGTTCATAAGAAAGCGGTAAAAGGCTGGGCCAGACATGGCAGCATATGCCTGTAATCCCAGCACTGGGAGGGGAGGCAGGAGCACCACACAGTGGAGCCAATTGGAGCAGTTTAGCAGCTCTGTCTCAAAAATTAAAGGAGCTAAAGATGTGTTTGTGCCAGGGTTTTAAAGGCAAAAATCTTGGGGCGTGGGGAGATTTTTGCATGAATGGCATAGCCATTTGGTGAGATGATGGGGAGATTATGCATGCCAGCCTGAGCTCTCAGTACCTGGGAGGAGCACAGAGCTACAGAGACAGCTCCAGGAAGAAGGAGAGTTCAGATACTTGTCTATAAAAGCTTTCAGCAGCATTTGTTAAACGCTTTGCATAGGCCGGGCCAAGTATCGTAGGCACTGGAGGTGGAATGGAGGGGTAAGGAGTGAATAAAACAGTAAAGATGGGCTGTCTTCATGAGTGTACGTTTAGTTTAGATAGTATTTGGCTGAGTGTAAAGGCCATGTACGAAGGCTCTGACAGTTCCACAATCCCGGCTGGTTCTTTCATTCCAGAGTTTAAAGCTGAACTTCTTGGGCAGGTGGTGGAGGAGGAAGAACTCAGATGCATCTTTTTTTTTTTTTTAAAGAGTATAAAACCAATAAAACAAACCAATGTATAATTGAAGAGTATAAAATCAATCAAAACAAACCAATGTAAAAGATACAGGACTTCAGAATATTACAAGATCAACAATAGTTACCATAATGCCTTTTGATATCTTCAAAATAGCTGCAGATAACTTCAGATATAGTGAAAAGCAAACAATGGAATAAAATAGAACCAGTAAAAACAAAAACAGTGAATGCAATGAAGGATTTCAAAACAAGCCACTAGTAAATCCAAAATGGCTACCATAATATGTCTTGCTATTCAACAGCTGTTTATTTAACATAAACAAAAGAGAATAAAACTCAACAAAACAATGGAAATGATATAGGACTTCAAGTCCTCAGGGAATCACTGATGGCTGCAACTCTCATAAGGAGACCTCCCCCCCAGAACATCTTTAAGCAGATCTACTTAGGGTCCGTCTGTGCCTTCAGAAATGTTTTATGATGTTCCTGAGGGCTGGGATGCGCAGATAGACAGTAGAAAGAGCTAATGTGTATCTCTGATGGCCTTGAATGAGAGTGAGTCCCTGCTCAGATGTTGGGTTTTACAACTTTGAATCTTAGTGGGTTCTTGAAGTACAAAACAAGTGGGGGGAAAAAAGACAAAACAAAAACTTAATTTGGTAGATACTGATGTTGAGAGAAAACTTGTGAACCAGGATGAAGGATGAAGTCCTTGGAGGATGAAGCAGACAACTGGGAAAGTTATGAAACAGTCATTTCTGCACGTGGAGGAAGGATGCAGACTTTCAGAAATTATTTCAGAAAAGCTAGCTTTTGTGTGTGCATTAAAATGCAGTGGTGTTTCATTGCCAGCAAGCCAAGGACAAGAAGTTGGTGGATTTTGCTAAGTGTGTTTAAATGGCAGTGTGTTACTTATCTTCTAATTACTAGCAGACTGAGGAGGGTAAGAAGGTTGCCAGCTCACTCATTGATCATTACTTAGCTTGACCAAAGCCCATGAGAGTATATACTGAAAGAAGAAAGCTCTTGTTACCACTTAATGTTGTTCTTTAAAGCCTTCTTTTAATACTATGAAATCAGATTTCAGAGAATATCATTAAAAGAAACACTTAAAAAAAACCACTTAATACTATTTAAGTATATAATGACTCCCAATGCTACCTGAATTCATTCACATCATAAAGCAACTAAAGTAGGCTTTAATCTTTAACGTGACCACATTTCCTTTATTTAACCTTACTGTGCAGTGCTATCAAGACTAATTTATTAGTCACACAAAAGTAACTTGCATTGCTTTATGATAGTCTCACCAGAAATTTTAATCTGGTTAATCACTGGCCATATTCATAAGAGCGGGCTGTGATTGATTGGCAGATATCTTTAAAAATTTTATCGTGGAAAAGCGAGTATTTGCTGACCTAATATGGTATACTGTGTTAAAGACATGGATGGACACAGAAAGGCTGTAAGCAGTGGAGTTCTTTTAGAATAACTAGTCTTCCAGGGCAACCACTTTGAAGATAGGTTAATACTCACTTGTGGGCCGGGGATTCAGCTTAGAGGCGTAAGTGCCTGTCTGGCAAGCACAGGGTTGTGAGTTTGATCCCCACTAAAAAAAATTTTTTTTTTAAATTCACTTGTAAGATGTATCAGGTTTTTTTTTAGTTTTAAAGAGGGTAAAACCAAGGAAAATAAAATAATAAAACCAATCGAAAATAAACCAGTATAGGTGACACGGGACTTCAAAACCTTATGAAACCAACAATAGTTACCATAATGCCTTTTGTTGTCTTCAAAATAGCTGCAGATACCTTCGGACACAGTAAAAACTGAACAGAACAGAATAGAAATAAAACCAAAACAGTGAATGCAATAAAGGACTGCAAAACAGGCCACTAGTAAATTCAAAACAGCTATCATAATATATCTTTCAAATAGCTGCTCCTGCTTTTAGATTTAACATAAAACAATAGAGAATGAAACCCAACCCAACAAAACAATAAAAATGCTACGGTTTCCCAGCCAGGATCATATCCTGGTGAAGCCTGGATTTCTCCCCACACACAGTCTGCAGTTGGTACTGATTCAGGGAGAGAGGCTTGGGTGTGGCTGTCCCCATGTAGGTCTCAGGCTCTGGCAGGACTGAGAGCAAGGAGAACCCACAGCCATCTGCTAGATGTGCTCTTCCAAGAGTTGTGGGGATACAAAAGAAAAATTTGAGTGAGGAGCAGTCTAGGAAGGCATCATGGCTACTATTTGGTTTTATTTTTAGATGATGTTGGGGATCAAACCCAGGACCTCAAACATGCTCGGCAAGTTCTCTACCATTAAGCAACAACCAAGCCTGAGTGGGACTTTTCACACTTGAAGGACTTTGGTGGTGGTGGGAGGGGAGGGGGCACAAACTGAGGCACACAGTTGCCAAGGCCAGGGAGTCAGGAAGAAGAGTCCAGTTTGGCTGGAGTGTCCAGAACATGTGGGAGAGGGACATACAGCTCTGGCATGCCGCAGTGAGACTTAAATGTTAGGCCACAGAGTCAAAGTTTTATAAGTGATGGAAGACCTTGAGGGCTTCCAAGCAGGAAGTAATTTAACCAATACCAACTTAGGACAGTTCTTTGGGACTAAGTTGTTAGGCAGAGGCAGTGCAGAAGTCAAGCACAGCAACTTGACTCCCAGACAGGTGGTAAGTGGCCCCTGTGTCATGGCACCAGAAGGCAGGCAGGCTCAGAATTTTGTGAAAAGGGGCTTAGTGGAGTGTCTAGGGTTGAGTGAAACTGGAGATCAGATTTGTGTTAGCTGCTTGCTTTGTAAGAATCTTTGTGCTTTATGCCTTGTACTCTACACAACCAAAGACAATGATACATGGTATAATAATGTTATTCTCATCTTTATTAAATTTTATTTGTTCATAAAATGTTTTCTTAGTAGTTTGTGTGCTTGTGAGGCTGTGAACTTGAGTCTCTTCCACCTACCAAGTGGGTATGTCAAGGGGAAGTTACCTTATTTAGCATAGTTGTGACACATGAATGCTCAGTAAAAGTTGATAATGACCCTAGTTCCAGATAATTCTACTAAACTGGAAATGCAGCTAGGAGGGAAACAGGTGCCCATCTGGTGACACATAAGGATGCACAGCTCTCAGCAAGCAGCTGAGTAACAGGGAGCCTGGCATCAGAGGTGGGCACACTGGATTGGGATCCCCTGTCTGCTACTTAGCAGCTGTCCTCTGTTTAGCGGCTTATCCCTCCCACTGCTCTGCTCAGCTGTAAAACAGGCATCTGTCAATAGTTCCCCAGGCAGCTGCCCAGGAAACAAAGTGAGGGTATGCACGCGACATGTAGAGCTTGTACCTGACCAATTTTGCAATGCTTAGAGAATACTGGCTATTAATGACGGGCGGGATGCCTAGCGGAGTGGGTGTGCCCCTTCCATTGGCAGTGGCAGAACAGGAAAGAAGGGGCACCTCATGGAGCCTGAGGGCCAGACCCCAGGGAAGCATTGGAGGCTAGGGGAGCAGTAATCATGCAGATTATTGTAGCACTACAGAGAGATTGAGCCTGGATGGGACTGGAAATTGGCCCAGAGAAATAAAAAAAATAAAAATTTTAAAAATCAGGGCAAAAGAGATGCAAAAGTTTTAACCAACAGTAATGTGTGTATGAACATTCATTGGACCTGAAGTTATTGTTGAAACAATCCAGGAACTCATTATGTGTTGTTTATATTTTTTACCTATGATAATCACACTGTAACCATGGGGACAATATCTCTATTCTTAGAATAAGCTGAAATACTTAGGGAAGGAAAGTCCTTACCCAGGCACAGGGTGGAGATAATGTAAATTGGGAAAATGTGAACTCTGTTCGGCTTGGGAGGAGGGGACGCATATGGACATTCATTGTATTAGCCTTTCAGTTCTTGCTGGGTGCTTAGGAGTCTCTAACACAAAATAATTGAGGGCCAGGGATTTAGCTCAGTGACTTAAGTGCCTGCCTGGCAACTGTGAGGTCCTGAGTTCCATACCTGGTATCAAAAACAAAACGAAACAAAACAAAATCTGAGAACTAAAGAGGCCTGAAGAAAACTGAGGAAACCTGTTTACACCCAGAAAAGTTCTTTGGTGGGAAACTGTTCCATCTACAGTTGTTCCATCTACAGGCAAGATACCAAAGAAGGAGACATTAATCAGGATAAAGCTGGGTTCTGGTAAGTGGGACCCTGGGAAGCCTGGAGTAAACCCTGGAAAGCAGACCTGCAGGGGAGGAGGGGAGGAGTGCAGAGAGGCATGCAGGTAGCGGGCACTGCTTGGCCCTGGCGCGCTGCAGGAGATGGAATGGGGCAGGACAAACGCATAAGAGTAAAGTGGCCTTGGACAGAAAGCCTTGGGCCAGGAGGTCGGGTAAGGAAGAGCTGTGGTGACAAGGGATTGCTGGTCAGGTGGCAGAAGTACAAGGCCAGAAAGGGGCAAATGAATGACGCCTGTTGTTGGGTGTAGCTCAGAGAAAGAAGTCAGTGGAGGTTCGCGGTGCCCCAGTCCTGGGGGAGGCGCTCCGAGCCTGCCCCATGAGGCTCTAGCTGGGTGAGGGTGAAGAGCAGCCGTGCAAACTAAAGTCCCTTCTGCAGAACTCGGCACTGGGCAAAGATTATCCATCATGAGCACAGTAAAACCCTTGATCCACGTTTCTATGCTTCCCTGGGTTGGCACAGCGCATAGGTACGTGGTGTGAAAAGTCTTTGGCGTGTGAAGCAGCTCTGGCCTTAGTCAAGAGCCTCAAGTGGACTGGCACCAGGCTGCTAGGGCTCTCCAGTCCCCTTCTGTGCGACTGTTCCTTGCACGTGTGCCAGCCCCAGGCATAGGAAGTCAAAGCCACCTGCTAGGCGGGTCTTGCGCAGGCTTGAGCTTTGTGCAGGAGGCCAGGCATTCGGTATTTTGCGGCCCGCAGAGGAAACAGCCAAGCCCCTACAGCAGGACCCCGGCAGCCTCGCAGCTGTCCCCGAGCCCCGCCTCAGGATCCTCTTTCGGGACGGTGGCCGGCGGCAGTGAGGTGGGCCAGCCCAGCTCGAGCAGCCTTGCCTGTAGCGCCTCGCGCTCCGCCTGCAGACGGCGCTCCAGGACCCGCAGCGCCCTCCGCCCGCGCTCCAGAGCACGTTCACCGCGAGCCACGGCCGCCTCCCTCCGTGCCAGCTCGCGCTCGCGCCGCTGGCCCTGCTCTGCCAGAGCGCCCACCTGCTCCAGCAGCCGCGCCCACTCACGCTCAGGGGCCGAGGCGGGGCCGGGTGCACCGGCGCCTACCAGCCCCCGCCGGGCATCGCCGCCCTCCAGCTCCCTCCGGTGTGCGCTCTGCAGGTGTCGCCACAGCGCCGAGGTCCCCGCCTGAAAGCCGGGGCTGCGACCCACCTGCTGCCCGCACAGCCGGCAGGTGGCCCAGCGGCCCGCCGGGTGTCCGGGGCGCGTAGGCGCGAGGTGGAAGTACCCCCAGGCCTCGGCGTAGGGCGCCCCCAGGCGGCCAGGGCACAGGCCGCACTGCGCCTCAGCCTCGTCCAGCTCGCTGCTCTCCTCCACGGCCAGTGCAGGCTCTTCACTGGGCATGGCTTCTGCAGTGTCTGCAGCCAGAGAGCAAGAGGAGCGGGTATTATCATATGCACACAGCGGTGGCCGCGATTAGCCCAAGAAGCTCAGTGTCCCTTTACTATGCATGCAAATCCTACAGATCTCTGGGGTGCGGATGCTGTGGTTACAAGTGTCTAGCCCTTCTCATGCTAGGGCTCCTTTGCGAGACCAAATGACTCTCCATGTAACATTTACACTACTGGTGGGAAGCGAAACTTCCTGAACACAAAGAATCAGCTTATGTATGTGTTGTGGACATAAATATCTTTGAACTAGTTTTCATGTCCTTAAAAAAAAGTTATTTTTTTCTCTTCGGAACGAGGGTCATTCTCTGGGTGCTGCAGAGCAGACTTCAAAAATGAGCAGAAAATAACTGGAGGATTAAAATTATGTTTCTTTAGGGGCGGAAGTGAAGCTTTTTAAAATGGCTTTCCTGATGGGTGTGGTGGTGCATGCCTGTAATCCCAGCACTTGGGAGGCTGAGGCAGGAGGATTGTGGTGAGTTTGAGACCAGCCTGGGTTACAAAGTGAGCTCAAGGCCAGCCTGAACCGCATAGTGAGACCCTGTCTCAAAAAGACCATAAAAAAAATAAGGCTTTCCTAAAGAACCCTATGCACGATCCTAGGCAAGCCTGCTGAGGACATGTCTTGGCAGTGAGAACACCAAGGGTCTCCCGGAGCCTGCAGAGAACCCACCTCAGTGAGCTCGCCAGTTCTTGTGCCAGCTGCCAGCTTCTCAATCAGCGACAGGGAGGTAATAAAGTGCCAGATGCTCTCCGAAGGACTGGAGGCAAAGATGAGAACAAGAAAAATAAGCCATTATAAGAGCATTTAGTAGGAACTTTTAATTCAATTGCTAACAGTCTTGTTAAAGATGTTCTATAATTTTCTAAACATAATTTATTCTTTTTCCTACCATGCAAGTTCACTCAGGATTAGGTGTCATTTAACAGATCTCTGGCATAAACAAAAAAAAAAAAAAAAGAGAAGAAGCTGGCAGATTTAGAGTCGTCCAGCACACACCTGCATGTCCATGAGACTGACCAGAACAAGTGTGTAACTGTATGGTAAGGTGCTGGTGATGGTATGGGCGGAGCTTGAATACAGAGGCTGGGAATGACTAGCTGGTGAGGAGCTCCCACTGAGGGGACAAAGGTGAAAGAGACAGCCCCAGTGAGCTCTGCAGGCACAGAATACAGCACCTTGCAGACGGGAGACCTAAGACCAGCCTAGTGATCTGGGGCCAAACAAGAGGTTCCCAGCCATTCCCATGTATAACTGGGAAACCCTTAAGAAAAGTCCTATCACCTGAGTTTACCGCCTGGGGATCAGAAGCCCCTGCTGATCCCTAAGACCCTTGCAGGCCCAAGGACTGTGACACAGATGAAGAGAGCTCGGTGTTGCCATAGGGAGGCCTGAGATGCTCCACTTCAATTTAAAATTGATGGTTCAAGTTCTGTGAGGAGGAGCAAGACCAGCGGTAGAGGGGGTTCACTATACCCACACCTCACATGGTTCCTGGGCTCCCCCAGGCACAGACTGTGCAGGTTTGGTAACCTTCTCCACTGTGAGGCATTCAGAGAACACAGCACCTGGCTTGGGCACAGGCCACACCTTTAGGTACACTGAGGGTCTTGGGAGTAAGAGGACACTGGCCTATGAGGCCACAGGCGTGACCAGAGAGAAGCGCTCACAGGGTCACTCCTACAGTCTCTGTGTCTCCTCATGCACATACAGAAGCCTCTGGAGTAAACCTGAGCGCGCTGCAGATACCACCACCTCAATTCTGGGGAGCGAGTCGGGCAGGAAGCAACCCCCATACTACCCTCTTCTCTGGCTCAGCCTGTTTGACTAAGACTGAGAAGCAACACACCATACTGCAACCATGACCAACGCCCCACCCCACCCCACACTGGCTGATTCCAGGGTTAGAAGCTCTGGAAAGAAACAGCTCAAACACCTTGGCAAGGAGGCTGGGTTTCTTTGTTTATTTTCTGTACTGGGGATGGAACCCTGGGACTGGTGCATGCTAGGCAAGTACTCACCTCCTAAGCTACATCCTCAGCCCTTAAAAACAGTTAAAAAAAAATTTAGGGGTTGGAGATTTAGCTCAGTGGAACAAGTTCCTGCTTGGCAAGCACAGGGTCCTGAGTTCAATTCCCAGTACTCCCCCCACCCTACCCTCCTCAAAAAGTTAAAGTTATTTAGAGTTAAGGTCTCTTTAAGTTGCCCAGGCTGGATTCACACTTGTAGCTGTCTTGCATTAGCCTTCTAATTAGTGAGGATTATTCATGCATGCCACCACACCTGCTAGAAAAGAATTATGTCATTTTGTTTTTTCTCATTATTTCTTTAATAATTTCATGTAATTTTACATACTTTTAAATGCTAATTGCTGTTTTTTTCTAATTTTCTTCCTTTTTAAAATCATTACTTTTCCTTTCACTAATGTTTATCCTTTTAGTCAATTTCACATTATTATTATTTTTTCCTCTCTGTGGTTACTGGTGTTAGAGATTTTGTCTGTAAATACATTTTTAGTGCATGTCTCCATCTGGTCTGCTTTTAAGTTGTTATTGTCAGTTGTTGTCACCTCTTGAAGAAGTGCTGGCAACTGAGCCTGTATTTGAACAAGCAGAGTGGGTATTCTGCCCCTGGGCCTTGAGGTGGTGCAGCTAAGAGAAGCTGCACTTTATTCTAGCCATGACCTAGTCCTGATGAAACTTTGCTAGATCCTCAAAACACAAAAGACAAAAAGGAGACAAAAGTTCCCAAGTGATGCCTAGGCCTGAAGTAGGCATAGATACAAGAAATCTGAAGATACCTAATAAAAATGCACCCCTTTCCAATAATAGAAAAAAATATAAATATAATGATCCCACCAAGTAGAAGCCCTAACATAGGTTGCTCCCACACTTTTTCAGACTGCACAGTGCTAACAAGACTGGAGGAGAAACCGTAGAAAGCACATCTCATACACTCTGCTGTCTACAACATACCTACCTGATCTACTGGAGGACCCTCATTCATGTGAGTCAGGTTCCAACAGAGTATGCACAGTCAAATACACCAATCATAGCCTAAAAGCCATGGGGAAACTACACTGTGAAGTCCATCTAGAATTAAACACATCACTACACAGTAAACCAGTATCCCTGGGCATCAGGTCAAAAGAAAGCTGCTCACTGACAAGACTCACATGACAGTGGAAGATCGCATTCCAAGAGGGACACAGATCTCCATATAGAAAAGCAAGAAAAGAATAAACAAGGCAACGTGGTTTCTCCAAAACTTCGTAGCTCTTTAGTAGCTAAATTCAAAGATATCAAAGTGGATAGAATGCCATGATCAATCAATTCAAAGATAAAAAATAAAGACCTGCATGAATTAAGTGCAATATTGTAGGATACAAAAGAGCAATTCATTAAAGATGGGTTCTGAAAAAGAGAGAAACAGAAATTCTGGATATGAAAACTCAATAATTCAAATAAAAAACTAATGTGAAATTCTCACTAACAGACAAGATTAAATGAAAGAAAGAATATCAGGGCTTGAGGACAAGATGAATGAACTAACACCTTTTAAACAGTAATAATAACAACCAACAAAAGGATGGAGCACATTGAGAGACCAAACCTAAGAATTATAGGTTTATATGAAAGTTGAAATATGGGTTAGTGGTATAGAAAACTTATTCAGAAAAATAAGAGAAAATTTCTAAAGTTTTGGCAATGATATGGACATCCAGGTACTGGAAGCATTTAGAACTATAAATGGACCTAACCAGACATATGAAGTTAAACTGCCAGAAGTATACAATAAAGAAAGTATATTAAGAATTCCAAGACAGAAATATCAAATCACTTATAAAGGCAATCCCATCTGTGTAACAGATTTTTCAGTGGAAATTCATTAATAGCCAACTCATAGAAAAATATATGTTAAGCCCTGAAAAAAACCCCTGCCAACCTAGATTACTATATTCATCAAAATTATCCTTGAAAATTAAAAGATATAAAGTATCTAAGATAAGCATAAACTAAAAGAATTTATGACCACTAAACCAGCATTATGGAAGATACTCAAAGGAATTCTACACTCAGATGGTGAATCAAGATAAACACAACAATAAGAGTATGGGGAAAAGTAAATCTCACTAGAAGAATAGTTAAGCAAATAAGAGAGAGGGAAGAATAAAACACAATTGTTTCAGTAAACCATCAAAATACTAAGATGATTTTTCTTTAAAAAGAATGAACATAGAATATTGAAAACAGCTGAAAGACAACAAAATGACAGGAACTAGTATGTTTTGGTAATAATCCTAAATGTGGAGGGTGTAAATTTCCAATTAAAATACACAGAGTAACATATTGGATTAAAAAACAAGGCCCAACTATTTTCTGTCTGCAAGTAATCTGATTGCCAAAGATATATACATACTGAAAGGACGGAGAATGACATTCCAATCAGAATTTGACAACAAGTACTTACACCTATAACCAACAAAATGACTTCAAGCCAAAATTGGTTCAGAGAAGCCACAAAGAAGGCCATTACATATTAATAAACAAGACAACTATCAAGAAGATATAACAATAGTAAATATATATGCATTCAACATTGGAGAACATAATTTTTTTCCAAATCCATTATATTCATAGATAAAAGGACAGAAAAAGAAGAAGACGAAGAAAAACTACAACAAAATTTTAAAGTATGTCAATCGGGGGTAACAAGGTTACATACACTGCACAGTGTCATCCCCAAATCATTCAGCCAGAGCATGAAACATCTGCCTTCAATTATCCAACCAATACCAGTACAAATCTTTCTCTTTAGGGAACTCAGAGAAATCAGTAGTATAACTATCTTAACTATTTTTTAAATACATATACATATACATGTTTTTCTTTCAGACTGTCACACTAATGAAACAAAACAATGTTTACATGTGTGTCCTATTTCACTAATGAGTAAGGAGAACATATTTTTATTAAAAAAACACTAAAGGACAGAAAAGTAGAAGCAGACCCCAATACAATAATCATGGATGACTTCAATAAATCAGTATTAGATCGTCCAGCCCAAAAAATTAACATCATCAACAACCAAAAAAATCACAGTTGGAGATCACATGAGTTTAAGAGGCATCTGCAGAATATTTCACCCAAGAGCTGCAGAAGAATACACATGATTTTAATCAGCACATAGAAGTTTCTCCAAAACAGAGCACATTTTAGGTCACAAAGCAAATTTTAATACACATAAAAATCTGAAATACTTTCTTGACCTACAGACCACATTCCATGTGGAATAAAACTAGAAATCAACAAGAGAAACTGTAGAAATTATACAAATACACAGAGATTGAACAATACACTTTTGAACTATCAGTGGGTCAGTGAAGAAATGGAGGGAGTATGTTAAAGACTCCTGTAGTCAAATGAAAATGGGAATATGACAACCAACCAGAATTTAAGGGGCACAGCAAAAGCAGTTCTAAGAGGGAAGATTACAGCTTTAAATGCCTACATTGAAAAAAGAAAAAGATCTCAACCTAATGACATATCTCATGGCACTAGAAAAACAAGAAAAAAAATCAAACCCCAAATGGGTAGAAGGAAAGAAATAAAAAACAGCAAGTCAAAAGAGACAAAAAGAATGATACAAAGAAAGAAACAGAGTTTTTTCTTTGAAAAGGTAATAAAATTAACAAACTTTTAGTCAGACTAACTGAAAGGGAAGACACCCTCCCAAATAGAAATGAATAAAGGAGATACTGATAGAATTGAAATACAGAGAAAAATCTGGAAGAAATGGACAACTTTCTAGACACATGTCATCTAATAAAACTGGACCAAAAGGGTATTTGGGGGGGGGGGTACCAGGGATCGAACTCACGACCTCACACTTGCCAGGCAGGCACTTAAGCCACTGAGCTAAATCCCTGGCCAGGGTATTTTTTTTTTTAAAGTAGATTAATTCCGAATTGATCTCAGGCAATAAGAGGGAAGCAGTAAAAAAAATATCCTAACAAGAAAAGCCCTGGACCACAGACTTAACTTCTGAGTCTTATCAGACTTGTAAAGAAGAACTAACACCACTGGCTCCTCAACTATACCATAAAACAAAAAGTGAAGGAATAACAACAACAACAAAACTATAGACCAGCATCCTTGATGAACACACGTACAGTATTTCTCAAGAAAATACTTTCAATTTGAATTGAGTGTCACATTAAAAAGATCATACATCATGACCAATGATTTCCTGAACAGTATTCTAGTAACTCAGGAAATAATAGCAAGAATTGATAAATGGTATTATATCAAATTTTAAATACTGAAGTGAAGAGACCTTTTGTCCACTATCCATATGCCAGTGGATTGATATCAAAAATATATAAAGAACTCAAAATGTAAGACCAAAAAAACCCCCCAAGTAATCCAGTCAATAAATGGGGAAATGAACCAAGCAACCACTCCTCAAAAGAAGTATAAGTGACCAATAATTATTAAAAATGCTCAAAATCTTTAGTTGTCACAGAAATGGGAATCAAAACTACATTGATATTCCAATTTACCTTAGAATGGCTGTTGTAAGAAAAATACCATATATTGACAAAACCCTATACATTCTTTCTGGGAATGTAAATTAGTATATCTACTCTGGAAGTCAGTATAGAGGGTCCTCAGAACACTATATATAGAATTACTGTACAATTCAGCTATGCCAAAGTATAATACCTAAAGGAATCAAAGTTCACATATACTAGAAATAGCTGTATTCCCATGTTTATCATGGCATATTTACAATAGCCAAAGTTTGGAATCAGCCTAGGTGTGCATCAAATGGATAAAGAAAGCATGGCATGTTTACACAATCAAGTATTATTCAGTCATGAAGAAGAATGAAATCTGTTATTTGCAGGAAAATGGGTGGAACTGGAGATCACCATGTTAAGAAAAATACGCCAGACTCAGAAAGACAAGTTTCATATATTTTCTTTCATATGGGGTGTGATTGAGAAGTACAGCTAATGTTTACATTAAAATTTATTAAGTAAATGACACATTTCACTAACACCTCTCCAAATCATCCTGCTTGCTTCAAACACACTTATCCCATCATTTTTGCCACTTTCTGAAGTAGTTTTAGAATTCCTCTTTTATGAATGTCTTTAGCTGTTCAGTAATGACCACTTTCATATTCTGAATCAATTCCAAACATTTTCCTTTCATGGTCATTTTTTTTTTTTGAGACAGTTTCATTACACAGTTTCATTACACAGTTCAGGCTGGCCCTGAACTCACTTTGTAGCTCAGGCTGGTCTCAAACTCTCAGTGATCCTCTTGCTCAGCCTCCTGAGTGCTAGGATTTCAGATGCGTGCCACCACACCCAGCTTGTCATGGAAAAGGACTCAGTGTAATGTTTTTATGAGCCTGCAGCTCCATTGGATGGCATCTGAGTATCTGATCACATCTCCTAAGTCACTGACAAGAAGACTTCCAGAACTGTTTCAGAAAGTGGCAAGGACAATGGAATAAGCGTGTTTGAAGCAAGACTTAATATTCTGAGGGGCCTTCATGGCAATGGCTTTTATAGTAATATATTTTTAATATAAACATTCACTATATATTTCTATCACACCTTGCACGTAGAATCTAGTGGGAAAAGGAGAAAGGAGGGTGGAGAGGAGATGAGAAGACAAGAGCAGATAAAAGTAGAAGGACTAAATAAGGAAAAGCAAAGAGACCAGGGATGGGGGATAATAAAAGTGCCTATTTATGTATCTTCTGACACACAGGCATTGAAATGTTTACTCATAATAACTAAGAGGTTTTAGAAATTAAATTCTACATTTCCTTCAAGAGATTTATTAAATTAGTAGTCTCAAAAGTAGGAGTAGGTGGGATGAAACTTTAAGGAATTTTTTTTATAGTCAGCTCACATTATGGTTCTGTAACATTATGGTTAGTAAACAGCACAAGATCTTAGAAACATTTTTAATGATTCAACACTACCTAACATTTTTTCTACATTTTTTTTATTTTAGAATTCTATTTCCTTCTACATTTAATCTGATCTTTTCAGAGTCCCTTTTTTATTACTATTAGACATACACAAAAGTAGAGACACTGCTACGATTAGTCATGATTTATTTCATAAATGTAAAGAAAGGTTTAAACTTCCCAGTCACATCAAGACCATGGCTCTGGGTTTGCATATGCTCTCTTCAGCCAGGGCTCGCAGACCGCAGTGACCTACTGATTCTCTCACCTGCACCCAATCTGAGTCATCATCGCTGGAGGCCGCTCACCATGCCAGATGGCATGCAAGATGCCTCTGGGATTCTTTAAAATTCCCGGATGCCAAGAGGAGTTCTGCCCAAGTGAACGCCACTCATTATATGAGTTAAAGTGGGCACAGAGTGAAAACACTGATTCTGTGTCTTAATCTTTGGATTTAGCAGAAAAACTCACCTGAGCCAGGCACGCACAGCACCATAAATGTTGGCCAGCACAGCGCTGCCCCTCTGAGGGTGGCAAAGGGACATTCTCTGCCTTGGCAGCCGTCTGCTGTTGGAGGCCTTAACCGGTGGAAAGCAGCACGGTGCAGAGCTGCCTCACTTTCTCAGACCTCCACACTGGCTGCAGGCTGGCCCAGTATGATATGCTCAGAATGGATATTCAAAAAGTGATGAGTACAGTCAGTCCCTGAGCTCATTTCAACTGCCCTGACTACACAACAGGAGAGAAATGAAAGTCAACTATCTGGTTTAGTAGAGGAGCCTCTAGAGGCTCCTAGGTGTTCCAGCCACAATGGAACACAAAAGACTTACAAACTGACACAAGAAAGACAAGCCACCCCGTAGAAAAACAGGGAAGAATATAAGTAGCAAATAACCTGAGACCAAGCTGAAACAGCCAGGAATTTTGTGAAAAGACACACATGTCTTATATCCAGAAATATGCTGAGTATCAATAAGGCATCACCTCATATCCACCATGCTAACGAAAGTGAAGAGGTCTAAGAGCCAACACGAGAAGGGAGGCAGAGGGGAAGGTACGTGAACATATGACTAGCGAAGATATGACAACTTTTAGGAAAGCAGTCTGGCAGTTTTCAGATGTAGTATCTTTTTTGTAGAACTAAATGTACCAATACACAAAGTCATGTTTCAGTATGTCAACTGCAGCATTATTTAGAATGGTAAAAGATAGAGGAAGGCCTAATGGCAGGAGAATGGCTGCATATGTAATGTCTGTTCACAGCAAGGACTATTATACACCCATTTGGAAAGACAGAAGCTCTGCCAGATATCTGGAGGGATTTCATAACATTCACTTCTTTTTTTGGTACCGGGGATTGAACTCATGACCTCGTGCTTACCAGGCAGGCGCTTAAGCCACTGAGCTAAATCCCCAGCCCAACATTCACTTCTGTAATATGATGTCTTTGTTATTAAATAACACATAGATCTGTATAGGGATTACAAACATACAGATGTTCTTCAACTTATGATGGGGTTGTACCCCTATAAACCTATCAAAAGTTGAAAATTTTCTAAGTAGGAGATCCATTTAATGTAGCTAACCTGCTGAACATCTTAGCTCAGCAACGTGGTACACTGTGCTGTTGTTTCCACTGTGGCAGTGTAATATCCTGCCCAAGGAGGAGATCCTGCATGTATCGGAGCTGGAGGATGTGACGGGAGAGGAGCTAATCTCATCCATCTCCCTGGCCCACGGTGGGTACTGAGGGATGCTGGATTCAACCTCCCTCCTCCCCCACCATGTTTGTAACTGCAGGTCAGAGTCCTAGTCTCTCCATTCGTTAAATGAAGTAAGGTTACCTGACCCTAAGCAGGTAGCTGAAATAAGGTAATGCAAAAAATTACAGTTGGACTCACCAGTACTATATATATATTAAAAGTCTGAACCACACAATTGCTGTCAACATTTTGTCAGATATGCTCACAACAAAATTTTAGTGGCTAAAAAAGTGTTTTTTTTTGTTGTTGTTGTTATAGTTTGGATCTAAAATGTCGCCCAAAAGTCTCATGTTTAGAGGTCTGGTTGGATGGGGTAGACCACTGGGGAATGTGACGTGGAAGGATGTATTCTCATCTGCCCATCTTCTCTTTTCTCTGCTTTCTATGGTGAACAACTCTCTTCTCCTACGCTGTTTTCCTGTGTCACTTCTGCCTTGGAGCCAGCTGACCATGGCCTGAACTCACTGACATTGTGAGCCAAATGAAACCTCTCCGCCTTCTTGCTGTGGTTGTCATGATTTCTGTCCCAGTGGCGGGAAGAGACTAATCAGAGAAAATTGGTGCCAGGTGTAAGGTTATTGCAGCAACTGTACCTGATCATGTTAAAAGCCTTTGGAATTGGTCTGTGAGAGGAGTTTGGAAAGGGTTGAAGACGCTGAGTAGAGAAGCCTTAGAAGGCTATAACCAGAGTTCACAGATTGGTAGGAGATCTGGGAAGAGCTCAGGAAACCAGAATGTTGTTAGCATGTGGACAGAAAAGACTAGGCTTAGTGACTTTCAGCTGGAAATAAGAACTCCATAGTAGTTTGACGAGAGGCCATGTGTGCTATACCCTGGTGGAAAAGCTGTCTTCTTTTTGTCCACATTCTGAGAGTTACCAGGAGGCAGATTAACTGCAGTGGACTAGTTGAACTTATGAAATTCAACACAGTCTGATGTTCAGGTTGTGGTATGAGAACTGTAGTTTCTTTTAGTCTTATCTATAGTGAGAAGCAGAAAAAACAAAAAAGATGCGAAATGTTTTCAGTATTACCAGAAAAAAAGCACCTTCAAATCTGGGGCAAAGGAAAGTATTTTTATTGAAAACCTAGCATTTTAAAAGCCCAAGTACCTTGTATAGGTACAAAAAGAAAGATGCCCTGAAGCGCATCTCAAGAATCAGCAAGACTCCATCCATAACAGGTCCAAAGGTAGAAAATTTTAAATCTTTCATTTAAGAAGACAGTACCTAGGATTCCCGCTCATTTGGGGCAACTGAGGGAAGTGTACCACAGTTCAGCCATTCAGACACTCAGAGACCACTGCAGTTAGAGTTGAAGGGGGCCAGCTACTGCCCAAGCTAGCAACCCACCTTGCCATCAGCCATGTGGTGCTGATCTTTCAGGCATGCAGAATGCAAGAGCTAAGGTACCAGGAAGGCTTACAGATTTCAGAAGGCCTGGGAGAGCAGGCAAAAATATTTAACAGGAAAAACTCACCGAGAGAGAAATTATGGAAAAATCACCTTTCACAATAGCATCTAAAAAAATGAAATACTTAGGAATCGACCTAACTAAGAATGTAAAAGACCTATATGCTGAAAATTATACTACTCTAAAAAAAGGAGATTGAAGAGGGTATTAGAAAATGGAAGGATATTCCTTGCTCTTGGTTAGGAAGAACCAACATTGTGAAAATGGCCATGTTCCCAAAATTGTTATACAGATTCAATGCAATCCCAGTCAAAATACCATTAACATACCTCACAGATCTAGAGAAAACACTCCTAAAATTTATTTGGAAACAGAAGAAACCTAGAATAGCAAAGACAATTCTGGGCAACAAAGGCAAGGCAGGAGGCATCTCAATACCTGACTTGAAACTATACTACAAAGCCACAGTGATAAAATCAGCATGGTACTGGCAAAGAAACAGACCCGAGGATCAATGGAACAGAATAGAAGATGCAAACACTACTACAAAGACAGTCAGCCACCTTATATTTGACAAAGGGGCTAAACATGTTCACTGGAAAAAAGATAGCCTCTTTAATACATGGTGGAAAAATTGGCTTTCCATATGCTGAAGATTGAAACTAGATCCATGCCTATCACCATACACTAAAGTCAAAATGGATCAAGGATATAAATATTAAAACAGAAACACTAAATGTACTGGAAGACAAAGTAGGTAAAAATCTTGGAGACATAGGTGTAGGGAGAGAATTCATGAATAAAACTCAAACTGCATGGGAAATACTTCAAAGAATCAACAACTGGAATCTCATATTACTGAAAAGTTTTTGCACTTCAAAAGAAATAATCAACAAAGTGAAAAGAAAACCCACAGAATGAGAAAGAATTTTAGCCAACAATCCCTCAAAAAAAGGGACTTATATCCAGAACATATAAAGAATTGAAAACCATCAAGCCCCCCAAATTCAAAGACCCTCTCCAAAAATGGGCATCGAAGATGAACACACAGTTCTCAGATGAAGATATACAAATGGCAAATAAATATATGAAGAAATGTTCATCATCACTGGTCATTTGAGAAATGCAAATTAAAACAGCATTGAGATTTCATCTCACCTGGAAAAAATGGCTGCCATCAAGAAATCAACTGATAACAAATGTTGGTGAAGCTGTGGGGAAAAAGGAACACTGCTCCACTGTTGGTGCGAGCGCAGACTGGTGCAACCACTATGCAAATCAATATGGAGAATTCTCAGAAAACTAGGATTGCAAGCTCCATTCAACCCAGCTATTCACCTCCTGGGTATTTTCCAAGAAAAACTGAAAAGTTCATATCACAGTGATATATGTGCACCCATGTTCATAGCAGCCCAATTTGTAATAGCTGAATTTTGGAAACAACCAAGATGCCCATCAACTGCAGAGTGGGTGAAAAAGATGCAGTATTTTTACACCATGGAGTATTATTCAGCTACGAAGAAGGATGATCTTGAGGCCTTCATAGGGAAATGGAGACAACCTGAGACTATCCTCATTAGTGAAATAAATAAGAATCATATTTATAAATATCACATTGTGTCTCTAGTGTGAAAAGTATTAAGAAATGTAGGAGTAAAAAAAAAAACCCAAAATGTGTAATTGCTATTGTAAAGAAGAGAGGAAAAGAAAGTGTTTTAAAGGATATGACTGCATGTATGTTTAAGTGTGTTGGATTGATAACCATATTACTAAGTTTTTGTTGGATAGTTGAACAGAACTGTTTGCTGTCTTGCTGTTTAAATGCCCACTTTGTATGCTTTACTTTTGTAACTTGAACAACTATTTCTAAGAGGACAATATATAATTTTCAACTAGTGATTTCTTACTGTTTATTTTCTTTGAAATTATGTATTATTTCTATCCTTTTTTCTGTTTTTTTCTTTAAATAAAATTTTTTAAAAATTATGTACAGGAGTAAATGTACACTATTTAAATTTAAAAAAAAATATGTGACAGGGTTATAGTCCTTACCAGGTAGTCCTGAGAGGGTGATATGTGAAGCTGTAACAGTGAAACCAGAAATGCAGTGGAGACTCTTAAGAAGTTGAAGATGCCAGGACTATGCATCATCTGCTGAGGAAACCCACAGGCAACAAGCAGAGCCGGACCAAGAGAAAAACCATATGGGCTGCAACCAGCAATGCTGCAGGGGTTGGGCTGTCCAAGCCCTCTGAAGCTCACATTTCACCACAATCTACCGTGGGTGCTGGACATGCAGCTACAGGATCCAATGACTGACCTGCTTGTCTTCAATCTTCTTTTGGTCAATTTCTGTCTGTTTCCCTACTCATTCCTTTTGGAATGGGAATTTTATCCAGTGCCATTGTATGTTGGCAGTGCTGAATTTTCTTTTTGATCTTAACAGAGGCTCACAGTCTGCCTTTAGTCTCAGAAGTCTTTGGACTTGGACTTTTCAGAAATGCTGGAACTGATAAGACTTCAACAACTCTGAGGAATGGACTAAATATGGACTTTGCATAGTGAGATGGACATGAGATTCTTGGGAGTCAGGAATTGAATATTATGGCTTAGATCTAAAATGTCACCCAAAAGGCTCACATTTGGAGGTGGGACATATGTGGGTCACAGGGGCATGACTTGAGAGGATGCATTCTCACCTCAGGATCCTCTCTTCTGTTTCCTGGCCACTGTGCAGTGAACAGCTTCCCTCCACCATGCTATTTCTGCTTTGGGGCCAGCCATAGATGAAGCCCACTGACAGCTTTTTCCCATGTGCAGGTTAATATGGTGCTGGATAGTACCTCCTTTTGGCACTGGACAGTGCCTATCTGAGTTCTTCTCTTGAACCCCAAAGTCAAATCTCCTACTTTTTGCATGTGTTCCAACGCTCCTCCAATCAGCTGTCAATACGTCATTCCACCCCCTTTAACACTGCCCCTGTCAATTCCAAATAAAGTCTGTGGTTTTTTTTCTTGAACCTTCCAGAGGGTGCTTGAGTCTCTTCAGCAGCCCTCCACAGTCGCAATAAAGGCTTCTTTTCTCTTTTTCTTTCTTTTCTTTTCTTTTCTTTCTTTCTTTCTTTCTTTCTTTCTTTCCTTTCTCTCTCTTTCTCTTTTCTGTTTTTTCTCTTTTTTCTCTCACACGTCAGAAAACCAAAGAGTTGGTGCCATGTTAGACTAAGGGGCTGTTGCTCCTGAAGAAGTCTGTCCCTTGGTCTGGGCTCCCACCAGCCTATGAGTTACTCTCTCTCTTTCACTCTTTTCTTTCTTGTGGGGAATCTCCACCACTGCTGTCACACCACCACCTAACACCCATCTAACACTGGCCCAGCCTCATCTCTCCAGGTTCTCACAGGTTAGCCAACTCTTGCTCAGAGTGCCTGTCTCTTAAGTTGTGGGTCCACACTGGGACACTCCCTCACTTGTCCCTCAGGGCTATATTCGTCCTTGGGCTTCCCCATTGTTTCCCCTCATGATGACTGGTGGACACAATTGTTGGGATCTCTACTCAAATGCACTCCTGTGGCTGGTGATGACCCACCATGGGTCCGTGACCCGTTTTCATTGGCTAATCCCTAATTTGGTTCATTATGGGAAATACTCATTCCCTACCAAAAACCACATTCTTCTTGGATGCCTCTTATGCCAACTGGGCCCTTTGGGCCTAAAACAAATAATTATACTAAAATGACTTATTTTCCTCTGCCAAACTGCTTGCCCTATGTACCCTCTCAACAATGCTGAGTGTTGGCCAGAGGAAGGTACTTTTGATTATGAAACCATTCAAGATGTAGATAACTACTGCTACTGTAATGGCAAGTGGGGAGAAATTCCCTATGTTCAGGCCTTTTTTTGCTCTCTGGGCACATCCCAACCGTATTCAGTCCTGTAAAGCGACTCAAATCCTTTTGGCTTGCTCCATGGGCTTTCCTCCCCTTTCTACTCAACGCTGTTACCAGGATCTCCTCCCTTCTCTCCCTTCTGTCCTTCCTCCTCCATACCCACCCACTCGAGCCCTCAGCCCCCCACCCTTCATCACAACCCCCCTTGTCTGGCTGATCCTCAACCCTCCTCCCACTCTCCTCTCCTTGTCACCATCAACCTTCCCCATCTTCTCACCTCCACCGCATTCTCTTGCTTGCCCCTCCCTCAGCCAACTCTCGTCATCCCTTTATCCTCCTCTTTCATTTCTGCTTTCTTCTCCCCCTCCTCTCTCATCTCTGCCATCTTTTTCTGTCCCACAACCCTCTCCCACTTTCACATACTCTGCCCATCCTCCTCCACATCTGCCACATAGCCTCACTCCTCCCTGGCTAACTCCTCTTATCCCTCCTCCTCTCCTCCCACCCATCATACACATTCTCATAGGGCCTTCCCCTGCCTTCCTCTGTCATCACCAACCAGATGTCATCTTTAACCTCTCCCAATTCCTCTGCCTCCACCCCTCAACCTCTCCCTCTTAGTGAAGTTGCCAGTACTGAAAGTCTTGTCCATGTCCATGTTCCTTTTTTACAGCTGAGCTCTCACACATTTTGGTGAACGCCCTTTTTACTTCACAAAATAACAAATTCATTTTTCAGGCATATAAATTAACTTATGAGGATATTCATGTTATTCTCTCTACCACCCTCTCTCCCACTCAAGAATCAGAACTATGGATAGTGGCTCAGGCGGTTATGGATGAAAGACATGGACTAAACCAAGAGTTTCCTATAGGCATGATGGCTGTTCCCAACCAAGACCCTAAATGGAGCTATCAACCTGACACTGATGGCTCCAAACATATACCCAAAATGATCGAATGTCTTATTCAGGGCCTCCACAAAATTTCTCACAAACAGGTTAACTATTGAAAATTAAGAGAACAAACCCAATGTGCGGAAGAAAACCTGGTGGCACTTATGACTTGGCTTACCAAGGCCCTTATTAAATTTACTGATGTGGACCCTGCAACACCTGAGGAAATTATTCTACTTAATTCTCACTTCATTTTCCAGGTGGTACCAGATATACAAATCAAATTTTACAAATCTAATCTAGGCCCTCAGTCCCCACAAAATGATCTCTTAGATGCAGCCTCCCATGTTTTTAACAATAGACAGCAACAACTTAAACAGGACAAACAGGAATAACTCAAATTACAAGCTCAACAGGATTTAGAAAAAAATCAGACTTCAGGCCAAACTCCAGGGTCAATTTTTCACTGCAGCACATGCAGCTTGGAGAGATGCACCAACTGGTGAAATTGCTAATACAACCTCCAAACCCTGGGCCCCTCCAGGACCATGTTTCAAATGCAACAAGGAAGGACACTGGGCATGAGCTTGCCCTCACCTGAGCCCTCCTCTGGGACCATGTCCCCTCTGCAATCAACCACTGGGAAGGTGGACTGCCCTCTCTGCCAGATAGTGGGTAAGTCATCAACTTTCATGTCCCTCACAGGAGCCAACAACATTGCCACCTCCATCTCTGGGCCCATCACTGACTGATCTGCTTAGATTCACTGCTGGAGAAGACTGAAGGGGCTGAGGGTCCACAGTCCCCACCATGGTGACTCTCAGAACCCTGAGTCTTGCTGGACATCTCAGGTAAAATACTTTCTTTTCTTGTCAAAATGGGCTAAGCACAGTGTTATACCTGAGTTTTTAGGATAGTGCTCTCAGTCACATGTTTCCATTGTGAGGACTGACGGTAAACCAACACAGCCTCTACAGACGGGCCTCATTCCTTGTCAGTTTCAAGACTTACTCTCCACACACAACTTTTTAGTCATCCCAACCTGTCCTGTGCCTCTTTTAGGCAGAGACTTACTTCAAAAACTCAACTTTTCTTACACCTTCACTCTTCCCACAGCCCTCATACTTCAACCCCAATGCCTATGCGCTGCTACCCCTGCCCCTCCTCTTCCCTCCTCCCTTGTTGACCCAGTAGTTTGGGACACATCCAACCCTACACGTGCTACTCATGCTGCAGCGATTTTAATTTGTCTCAAAGATCCTTCTGTTTTCCGTTGTGTCCCACAATACCCTACAACCCCCAAGCACCTCTGCCATCTGCTATCTAATGGATTCTTAAAGGTTACCCATTTACTCTACAATACACCAATTCTGCCTGTACTCAAACCAGATGATTCACACCGATTAGAACAAGATCTCAGGGCCATCAATAATGCAGTCACATCAATTTACCCCATTGTCCCAAACCCCTATACTATACTGTCTTATATTCCCCCACCCTCTCTCACTTTTCAGTGCTAGACCTCAAGGATGCCTTCTTTACTATATCCTTACACCCTGACTACCAGCATCTCTTTGCTTTCACATAAACAGATCCAGACCTTTCAATCTGACAATTTACATGCACAGCCCTACCTCAAGGCTTCAGGGACAGCCCACACTTCTTGAGTCAAGCCCTTGCCACTCTCCTAGCTGTAACTGACCTTCAGTCTAGTACACTCATCCAATACGTTGATGACCTCCTCCTTTGTTCCCTACCCACACTTCAACTATAATCAACACAGCTACCCTGTGTTCCCTCTGACCAAGGATACAGAGTTTCCCCAAACAAAGCTCAGATAGCTTCACCAAGAGTAAAACACTTAGGGCTCACTCTCACACCTACCACACGTTCTATAACTTATGATCACAAAGCCTTACTCTGTGACCTACAGAAGCCAGTTACTGAGCAACAGGTGCTATCTTTCTTAGGCTTAGCAAACTCTTTTTGCCTTTGGATCCACAACTTTGCCTCTCTGGCACAACCTCTATATCAAGCTTCAAAGGGATCCCTATCAGTACCACTAGACTCCACCACTCCAATTCACTCCTCATTTCTCAAACTTAAAGATGCTTTACTTAAAGCTCCAGCTCTGCCTCTCCTCAATCCTACCCTATCTTTTATACTGTACGCCTCAACTCAAAAACAATGTTGTAAGGGTCCTAGGACACCAAAAGGGACCCTCATTCCAGGCAGTAGCTCAGCTCTCCGAACAATTAGACAACATGGTGTGTGGATGGCCTTCTTGCCTTCCTGCACTTGTAGTGGCAGCTATTGTAACCCAGGAGGCAAAAAAGTTCACCTTAGCACAAACAGTCATGGTTTACTCACAACACCACCTTGCTGACGTAATCTCACATAAGACACTCCCTGTTCTGATGACTCCATCACACCTACAACAGGTATACCTAACACTTATACATGATCTTACAGTCACAGTCTCAACTAGCAGCACCCTCAATCCAGCAACTTTACTCCTCATCCTAGAAAAAAACACAACTCCTTTCCACGACTGCATTGAAGTCCTTCAAATGACTCCCACTCCTTTCCCTCACATTAGCAGCACACCCCTAGCTACAGCTTCAGAGACACATGGTCTATAGATGGAAGCTCAACAAACACTGACACTCAGAAGAGATCAGGATATACTAGAGTCAGCAAGTCTGTGGTGACTGAGGCAAGTGCACTGTGCCAGGAACATCTCACAGAAGGCAGAACTCATAGACCTTATGCGAGCTCTCACACTACCCAAGGATAAATAACCGATATATACTCAAAGTACACTTTCAGTATCCTTCACTCTCACGCTGCCATATGGCAGGAAAGGGGTCTCATCAGTACTCAGGGAACCCCTATCACAAATGCATCCCTCATTCTTAAATTACTAGAGTCAGCCCAACTCCCAAAACAGGCAA
This sequence comes from Dolichotis patagonum, assembly GCA_004027295.1. NCBI lineage: Eukaryota > Metazoa > Chordata > Mammalia > Rodentia > Caviidae > Dolichotis > Dolichotis patagonum. Next base: position 65,497 of record PVJX010006145.1, read on the forward strand.
CAGTCACTCATTGTAAGGGATACAAAACTTCAACAGGCTCTATCTATCAGGGCAGTGCTTTTGCAGGCACACAAGCTAAACTAGCACAACAGCCGTGTCCCTCCCATCTTCTTCCACTAGTTCCCAATGATCTTTCTTCTCCTAAACACTCTCCACAACAACTACAGTTGCTCCAAAAGCCAGAATACACACAAAACACCCAAGGATGGATCTCCAAAGATCAAAACTTCTTCTTCCACATTAGCAGGTTCAAGATACTGTTACTAATTTATACAACTGTTTTCACATGGGATCACTAGCACTCTACAGATTCTTGGCTCCAGTGTCACACATCCTTCTCTGAGGGCAACTCACACCTGTTAACTCTGTGCTAAAACCTCTCCTCAGGGACATGCACCACCTTCCCTTTTTCTACTCACCAGCTTCATGGAAACACATGCCTAGATAAGAAACTTTTAAATATCTTCTTACCCTTGTCTGTATCTTTTCAGGGAGGATAGAGGCCTTTCCTATAGCCAGGGAAACTGCCAATGTAGTGGTAAAAGCCTTATAACAAGAAATCATTCCCAGGTTTGGTCTGCCTTAGAATATGCAATCAGACAATGGTCCAGCTTTTATTTCATAAATCACTCAATAGGTTTCTACAAGCTTAAATATCACCTGGTGCTTACACATACCATACCACCCACCATCCTCAGGAAAAGTAGAAAAGACAAATGGACTCATAAATACTCACCTCATAAAACTTATTTTAGAGTTACACCAGCCTTCGCCTCATTTCTTCCTTTAGTGCTAACTAAACTTAGGGCCCTTCCCCGAGCACTTACCTTTTTAAGCCCATTTGAGCTCATGTATGGGTGACCCTTCCTGTTACACAATCTTCCTTCTTCTCCAGACTCCTCTCCTCTTGCTGATTATATTCCAATTCTTTCCCTTCTTTGACACCTGCTACAGCAACATGCTGACCTTTGCCTCCCTCAACCTTCAGATGAAACATCTCCCAACCCTCCCATATCTCCAGCAGACTTAATTTTCTCAAAGTTCCCAAATCCACAGGTACAGGACTCCAACCAAAGTGGGATGAACCTTATCTGGTCTACCTCACAACTCCAATGGTAGTCAAGCTCACTGGACTATTGTCTGGGTTCCACAGGACTGGGAGGACCACTCTGTGTTTTGGGTCAAGATCCATTATCTGGTAATCTTGACCCAAAACACAGAGTGATCCTCCCAGTCCTTGTCCTCCACCTACCTCTACCTCAGTAAAAATCAACTGCTACAAACACCTGCTTGACAGATGCTTTGCTACTCAAACTAGTTTTTAGTCCTGTACTGCTTTGTAGTTCTCCTCTCCACAGTAGTCCTTTCAACAGTCTTTCCCAAGGGCTCTCATGTTACCTGCAAGATTGCCTTCACAGGGCTTGTCATACTTTAATTTGGCTCCTCATTGTTCTTAATTGTATTATCAAACATGACATTCTTCTAAATTTGGATGTTACTCCTAATCTCCCCTTCACAACCACAATTTCCCCTGCTCCCAACCTATAACTTCTATTTTACCAAACATAGAGGAGTAGTTGGCTACACCCACACCATTGAGCTCAGGCCAATTGGACTTCAGAACTTTAATGCTTAACATCCCTTGGAATGCGCTCACTGCTACAGGTACCCACAACGGACAACCTGTGTATGCAACCACTGCCCCCCAGTTTTACTTTTCCCCTGAAAACCCCAACTCTGCGCCATGTTTTTGACCATACCAGTTTTCATTGCCCATACTGGGGTAGTGAATCCATAGGATGTAATAATCTTCAATTTTGGACAAATCAATGATTACACTACATAAATATAATACATACTGGACCCAGGTCTTACATGTTCACAAAAAAAACCCAGAAATATTGCCACTACTTCCCCACAGTCAAACTTGGGGATTTCAACTATATATCGTCTCCTCTCAAAAAAATTCTGTTTATAACTCTTCATGAAAAGCTTCTCCCTACCATACACACGATCACAGACACTTTCTTATTTCTCTACTCACCGTCCAGACTTGCTCTTATACCTCTACCCATACCTCACCTTCTCAACAACACTTACCAGTTTCTAAGAACAGCTCTACAACTGTCAGAGGACAATGTTCATCTCTCCGACTACTGGCTATGTCTATCTTTTCAACAAAATCTGTATGTGGCTTACCCATTCCAGAAAGATCAATCCACCTTTCAAACACACCCAGTAGTCAAAATTGTTGGACCTCTCACACTCCTGGACAACTGTGGCCTGCAAATTTGCCCTGTGTATACAGGTCATACCAATGACCATGTCAATGACTCCAAGGCCACTTCACGTGTAGGCACTTTATCTTCTTGCACTAACATACAAAATGTGCCTCATAAATCATCACCAATATGCCCACTCCCAGGACAATTCTTTGTCTGTGGGCACAGAGCATATACCCGCCTCCTGTCTGTCTGGCAGGGCTCTTGTACAGCAACAGTAATGGCCCCACAAGTAACGTTCCATACAAAAACACAAATCATACAGGGGCAACAACCTGTCTCGCTTACAGTTACATGCAGAGCTGCAATAGCTTCTATCTTGACAGGAACAGGTATCTTTTCAGCTATAGGAATGGGGGCCAGGGGACTTGGAGTGAGTGCCCACTTTTATACTCAGTTATCATATGATTTAAGAACCTCCATTGATGCAGTCTCTAAATCTGTTGACTCACTTCAGGATCAAATCAATTCATTGTCTGCAGTTGTCCTCCAGTAGGGACATGCGCTCAGTGTACTCACAGCTGAAAAGGGGGGATACTGCGCGATGTTGGGGGGGAAATGTTGTTATTTTGTAAATCAATCGGGTATTGTAAAAGGACAGGTAAAGAGGTTCGGAGAACTTGTGGCAGAACTTGGTAAGAGATACATAGCCTCCAATTCCACTCCCTGGTCTTCTTGGTGGCCTACATTAGATTCATGGGCCCCTATCCTACTTCCCATCTTAGGGTCCCTCATCACCATTATGTTTTTTTTGCTCATAGCTCCTTGTGTCTTTAAATGTCTTTTGAGGTTCATTCAATCCAGGATCTTGCATTCACTGCCACAGAACTCCTAATCCTCAGCAACATCTCCATCACGCGAGTTCCTGTGAAGCCTACCTGTCATCCTGTCAACCTTCCCAACCCCCAACATGATGCCCCTGTTCAGCCAGAGAGACCCATAGTCCCTTAACAATCAAAAGACAGGAATAATAGGTTTTTCCCATGTGCACCTCCCTTTGGCACTGGACAACACTTATCTGCGTCCTTCTGGCAAACCCAAAAGTCGAACCTCCCACTTTGCCTGCATGTGCCAAAGCTCTTCCAATCAGCTGTCAATACGTCATTCCACCCACCCCTTTAACTCCGCCCCTGTCAGTTCCAAATAAAACCTATGGTTTTTTTCTTGAACCTTCCAGAGGGTGCTTGTATCTCTTTGACAGCCCTCTCCTGCTTGCAGTAAAGGCCTTTTTTTTTCCTTTCCATTTTTTCTTTTTCTCTCATGCATCAGAATACCAAACACCCACTTAAAACTGTGAGCCAAAACAATCTTCTTCACCTCTAAGTTGTGGTTATTAGGTACTTTGTCCCAGCAGCAGAAAAGTAGCTATGTCTAAAATTCTATTATTCAATACAGTAGGTAGTATAAGTTGGAAGAATCCCCTAGGGGATTTCTTCATACAAAAAGCAAATTTGAAAAAAGAGTAACAGATCCTAGACCCTCACTCGCCAAATTTAGTTTCACTTCCTAAATTGACTTTCAAGCAAAATAGGTTGCTCACCACTCAGGTCAAAGGACATAAAGTTGAGGTTTTGATAAGCTAGAGCCTTGGGCTGCCCATAGGAATGTCTTAGATCACTTGCCAAGGCATATTTCTCCTTGACCAAGTACACAATCACAATGCATAGCCATTCATTTGTCATTAGATAACAAAAATAAAATAAAAATAAAAACTCCCTTGACTTTTAATAAGGTATTTAAAAAATTACCACAAAGTGCCAACAGACACAATTATTTTGCTTACCACATCCCTTTACTCCATCCAACTCTTTTATTCAAACAGCCATTGTGGACCTCCTCAGGGTCACATATGTGCTTGCTCCCAAGCATTCTAAGAGGAATTCGACATAGTCTGTGCCTTCAGGAAGCCCACCATCTGAGGGGGAGAGAGATGTTCCTGACAATAAGTGGGATATCCCTGGTAAGGGTCGGGCTGGTATGCACTCATTAAGATACATTCCATCACTTCAGGTGTACACTGGAGAAATGGAGCCCAAGGCCAAGACTTGGGGACCCTGACTTCGATCTTTATAGTGCTCCGCTTCCCTTCTCTGCCCACCTGTACTAGGTACAAAATGCACTGTTGTCCATTGCCAAAACCCATTACAAACAGAGCTTGACTCCATAAAGTCCCTATTCTTCTATGTGTAACTAGACCTATGTGCCTATTTGAAGATAAAATGTCTTAAAGGAACATTAAAGCACTGCTAGCAACTTAATGATGGAAAATTTTTAGTTTCAGAAAAAAAACTTGAAAAAACAAATGTAGAGTTTAGATATTTCACAGAAAGACAGAGCATGATATTTCATGGAAAGGGAGAGAGAAAATCAAGGAATACCACGGGTGCTCACGGATGAACTGCATTTGAGCACCCGCTGTCTGGAAGGAGTGATGAGGGTCTGAGCCTGTGAAAGAGCATAAATTCACATTAATTCTCTCTGTATTTGGGTCTTTTCCTAAAGAAATTCTATTCTTCTCTGCTCTAATAAGCTATCAGGTTAGAACCTGAACTCCTTAGTATAATCTCTCCAAGGGTCTTCTTCAGAGATGAATACTTTACAATTTTCATAAATTCAGTTTTTATAAATTATGAAGCATTCTTCTCTGAAGTATTACTTTTCAGATCCGTATTACTTTATTTAATAGATGCAGTTTTCCTATAAGCCACCCACAAAGATCAATTTGATTATTTTACACTTATTCTTTTCTTTTTTCTTTTTTGGTACTGGGAATCAAACTCATGACCTCATGCTTGCCAGGCAGGTGCTGTGCTCCTGAGCTATATCCTCGGTTTTATACTTATTCTTGCACACATAAAAACAGAGGGCAGGCTAAAGACCAAAGAACCCAGGATTGTTCTGAAAAGGAAATAACGAATTATATTTCTATTTTGCCTTCTGTAGTAAAGGCTACTCACAGTAGCATTTATTAGTTTCACTTTAATATGAAATTCACAGATTATGTGAGAATACTAAAAACATTTTCATTTTACTTTATTCACCAGTAACTTAAACCAAACCAAGACTTTATAATTGAAATAAATAACCTCAACAACGGAAATGTTAAAAAAAATTCATTCACCTACTATCTGTCCAAATCTATTGCTCTACTATTTTACTGCCATGTATTCATCTGTTTATAAACAGGTCTAGACAATTAGAAAAATTAGTCTGGAATAATCAGGTTGAAGGCTTAGAGGAAATTAAAAAGCAGGCACATATACCTCCGAACTGTAAAATACGTGCATTCACTGAGTGAGAAATAAAGGGTTATGTGTGAAAACATTTAGAAAAAGATTATGTGTGAACTAAAAGTGTACTGGGCCCACAACTAATTAGCTGGGGAAGCAAAGATATTCCTAAAATATCATGAGTCAAACTCACGATCAGCTGACGGGCAGTGACGCACACTCTTCTCTATTAATGCATTTTTAAAATGAGTAATGTGTAGCATTCTGCTCTAAAAGTGGGCCCTTATTTGGGCTCTTGACATTATTGTTTTATGCTTTCTGTTGTCGGCTTCCTCGAGCTATTTCTGGCTTAAAAAGGTGTACTAATAAGCCCTTCATAAAAAGTACAACAAAGAATAACCCTGCTCACGGCCACTTACTAAGCTATTTCTACAGCAGCTGTTCAGAAGCACGGAGTCCTTTGAGTCGCCGCTGATCACGGGTTCAGCTGGGGCGTCCTCCTTCCTTCCTTCCTTCCTCGCTTTCCCGCGGAGGGCCCCTAGAGCTCGCACAGCGGGGGCGGCGTCCACGGACCGAGTCCCTTTGTTCTGCACCGCGGGGAGGGCTGGGCCTTCCAGGGTCGAGGACCTGGCGGGAAGCGCTGGTCCCGCCCCGCGTCGGCCCCGCCCCCACTCCGCCCCGCCCCTTTAAAGACACAGTGCCCCAATCTCGAGCACCGCGGGTTCCCGGGGCAGCGCCTGCCTAGAGTCTGCGGGGTTCCCGAGGCCCCGGGCTTGGCGAGATTAAGATGGGCTGCTGTTCCCCGCGTGTCAGTTATTCACCTTCCGAGACGTGGCTCCGGTGTCCGCCACCCTGCCCCTGGCTGCCGATCCTGCTGTCCTGGGCTCCAGGAAGGGACAGCCCACAACCCAGCGGCGCCGAGAACTGTTTACACCCTCTGCAGCAGCTCAGGGGCTACTCCGCCGGATTTCTCTATTTCGTGCTACAGGCTGAAAAACAATTTCCCTACTATCCTCAGCCCTTTTAAAATTTTTGAGACCAGTTCCCGCCAGCTCGCTAAGCTGCCCACAATAAGCTCGAATTTGTGATCCTCCTGACTCAGCCACTCAAGAGTGCGCTATCACACTCAGCTGAGATCGCTTTGAGAGCACTTACTGGAGAGTTGGTAAATCAGCCTCAGGGGCGGGGAAGGAAGTCTAGACCTGTAGCGTTTGCCGTTTCAGTGGCGTCGCTACTCCTGCCACGACCGTTTTCGAACTGCGAATGGTTTAACAGGAGCCGTGGCAAGTCTTGGAGGTGACAGTGCCGGACACAACTGGCACACGTGACTCGCTGCTTACCTGCCATTGGCCAAGGCAAGTAACTTGACTGAGCCGGCAGCCAGTGGGCAGGAGGAAAACGTGATTCTTAAAAGACCAAGTGCTGGCAGCAAACTGTAAAGTAATACAGCCCACCCTGCCAGTTTTGGATAAAGCACTTTTTCCAACCCCTTTGGACTAGGGATGAAACCCAGGACGTTATGAGTACCAAGCAGCACATCTTGTGCCTCTGGGATACACCCCAGCCTGACATTTTTTCGAGGAAATTTTTCTCAATGTGCAGTGTTTGTAAGGTCCATTTAAAAGGAGTTTCGAATGGTTTCAGAAGGGAAAACTGGTTGGGTGTTTGCAAAGTGAAAGTTAATTAATTAGGTTGCCACTTTTCTTCTGATCCAAAAGACACCTATTAATGTGGTCATCTGAGTAAAAGAAAATAAATAAATCAGGTTAAAACCATCTCTAAGTCAGGCATATTTTAATGTATGGACAGTTTTTTTTTTAAAGCTTATTGTATCTGGCAATCTTTTTAAATAAGAGGCTTTATTTATTTTTTGGTGCTAGGGATCAAATCCAGGGCCTCACACATGCTAAGCACGTGCTCTACCACTAAGCTACCAACTTTGTTTTTGTGTTTCATCTATCTGTTTTGTCTTTCCAGTACTGGGGATTAAACCCAGGGCCTTCATGCTGAGCGGTGTCCCCAGTCCTTTATTTTGAGACAGGGTGTCATTAAATTGCTGAATTGCCTAGGCTGGACTGGAACTTGCTATCCTCCCTCCAGCTTCATCCTCCCTTAAAATCCATTTGACTACAACTTAAATGCCCATCAACTGAGGAATGGATAAAAAAGATGTAGTATTTCTATATAATGGAATACTATTCAACCATAAAGAATGATAAACTGGACATTTTTATAGGTAAATGGATGCGCCTTGAAAACATACTTATTAGTGAAATAAATATACATAATAATTGCATTGTTTCATTAGTATGATAAGGAAAAAACATGCATTTTGTCCCAGAGAGAATGACTTCAGCCAAGCAACAACTCAGGCCGTGCCTGCTTTCACTTTAACTAACTCACTGTGAGCCATTTTGAGTTGACTTTGGATGTCTTAAGAAATTTTTGATGTGATGTAAGGTTTGGGTTTTTTACATGTGGATATCCAGTTGTTCCAGTATATTTATTGAGGGTACAATCCTTTCTCCACTTAATTGCTTTTACATCTTTGCCAGAAATCAAATGTCTCTTATGTGGGTATCTATTTTGGGACTTTATATTGGTACTTTGGTGGTTTGTGTATCTTGATGTCAATACCGTTTTGTCATGATCCATGTAACTTTGTGATAAGTTGTGGGATTGGGGAGGGTTGGAGCTCTAATTTTGTTCCTTTATAAAAGTTGTTTAGATTAAAAGAAATAAACATAGGTAGAAGAAATATTTAATTCTATTATAAATGAAGGAAATATACAGGTATGTGAAGGAAGGCAAGATTTCTTTCTACACTTTACTGGAGAGTATGATTTTTCTAACCAGGTACTTGTATTTCCCCAGGCTAGATAATACTGAAAAATTAGAAAAACTAGGCAAAATGTTATGTCGTTTTCAATTACATATTGCCGGATCCCATCCAAAAAGACTTTATCCTTCTGTGGTTTCTCGACCCGTCCCCACTTGCCCATCTGCCCACTTTTTGCTCACTGCTTGACAAATGTGTAAGGTGATAATTTCCTCACAGTTACTCTGATGGCCACGGGAGGCTCACAAACTCAGAGTCATCCTGAAGAATTCCCATATTTTTGTGGGCTTTTGTTTCATGGGTCCCTCTATAATCCAATTCCAGTCGCCTCCTCTCTTCCAGGGACCCTCCCAGCTCTACATCTGTATGATGCATTTTTGAAATGGAAATGTTTACATGAGGCTGTTAGTTCAGATTTGTTTTGCAGTCTGTGTGCCTGTATAACAGTTGGCCAGCAGTCCAAATCCAAAGCAAGCAAAGTTCTGATTTCCCTCAGGGGAATGGAGAAAAGCTGTGATGCGGGATACTAGGCAAGCTACTTGACACCTTAAAACCTAAATTTTGTTTACTTTCATTTTTCATCTGTAAAATGGGGATAGAGTTGTGAGGAGTGAACAAAGTGAATTGCATATTATATCTGGGACAGAGAGCTGGAAAACATGACGTATTATTTATAAATGACTGCAGAGACTTCTTTCATTCTGTGACTTATTTTTTTCTCATTGTTGACATAAAATATCTGACACCCAACATGCAGGAAGGAAAGGTTTATTTCTTAAAGTTCTTGGGGGTTTCAGTCTATACTCAGTGGGCTACAAGGCAGCATGGCATGGTGTGGCGGGGCAGGTCAGCCATGCATGGCTGCTGCAAACAGCAAAAGCAGACTCGGAAAGAGAGAGACACGCCTTCTTCCCACCATTTCACTGTATACTGGCTCTACTCCTGGGTGGGTGTAGCAGTCATACTACCAATCTGAGCACTAGACAATGAACCAATCATAAATGCTAGATTTGGTCACATCTATGATTGCATGAGACTTGGGAGGGGCACTGACATAAACCATGACAGTGACTTTGGCATGGATTCAAGAACAGAAGTAGAGTACAATCTGCTCAAATAGTACCTTGCCTGTGATCCACATGCAGCCAAACCATGACAAGCCACCAGGCTGGGGTCTGAGGGAACAACTCAGAGCATCAGGGCTGTTTCTTGAAAGCTGGCTGTCCCCACTCAGGCAGAAAGAAGCCACCAGCAGCTTCTGGGCTCACTTTCCCCCAGCTGTGCCCCTTTCTCTAGTTCAAGTTAGAAAGTATTGGAAAGAACATGAAAAACCCAGCATGGCTGGCTTTCCAGGATGCCAGTGCTCATGTGACCATATGGTCAGGGTGCCAGGCAATTTTCCCAAAAAAGAGGCCTACTGAAGACAAAAAAACTGAGGTATCCACCCACATAAAACTGGTGCTCCAGGCAGGCCAAACAAACAGCAGCTACCAGCCCCATCTCAAGCATCTCACTCTTCATTGACAATAAGCTGTCTGCTGTGATATGTCTTCAAGAAACAGATATCCTATATTTCTTCTTTTCAGAGAATTTGAGCACATTGGTCTTAACATCTTTTAAAAGTTAGCATGTAAGATGAGTTGACCTTGGTTTAATATCAGGGACTTTATCAAGTTGTGAAAGATGAAAATGCCAAATGAAAATACTTGAAATAAATTCAGGCTGCATTAACATTTAATTTACATTTCCGAGCAGGAACTTTTTAAAAATTCCTATTTGCTAGTATGACGTACTATGGTTATTTCCCCCGTGTCTCAGTACAATGGGCTATTTTTCTACTTCCTTCCAATGGTTCTCCATTTGAATTTGACACAGAGACCCCTTTCCCCCATAAATGACATATTTATTGCACACCAGGAATAGCAAGATGTTTCTTGAAAGTTTTCTGTATTTCAGCTATAGAGGAAATGACTTAATGGGATTTTGAATTTGGGGCCCTGTTGATGTAGTTGGAGGAGAGCAGAGATGAGAGCTCTGTCTCCTGGGTCTGTCCTGAGTAAGAGCCCAAGGCTGACTGTGCTTGGGGTGGGCTGGGGATGGGGTCCAATGGTGGATGGGCTCCCGCAGTTGGGAGCAGAAGCTTTGACTTATGTTTCTGGGGTCCTGCTGTGCTGTGTACTAGATTTGAAAGCTGGGGACAGCTGTGATCTCTCTGCTGATTTTGCTCTTCCCTCTGTAAACCTGCCTCACAGGAGTTACACTCAGAGCTGTGTGAACTGAATGAGGAAAAGCATCATCAATAAATGATGCTGAGTGTTCCTGAGAGGGTTATAAGTGGGGAAAGGGTGACTTCTGTTCTCTGAACCCTTCCGCTTTGAGGTTCCATCTTGGGAAGCTGCAGCCCAAGACAGCCATGTTCTCTACATGGGCAGAGCTGCCCTTCATAGCCCTAAGAAACCTAAGAGATCAAGGATGGGAGGAGCGTGGAGCCAGACCTTCAACCTGCCTCTGGCCACACCTCAGGAGGGGGTTCCTTCTGCCCTTTCCTCTTCAGCAGGACTCACATGGCCCCTGAGACCCAAAGTCCATATTTCCCTTTACAGCCCTACACCCCAGACAGTGGGCAGTACTGTGCTTTGAATATTGGTGGACTGTCCAAAAGTCCAAGTGAAAGAGCAGCCTTTACAAGGCATCCAGGTCCATGAGGGCTTCTCCCTTGTGATTAAGACCTTTATGGAAGAGGTCTCACGTGATGTTTTGCTCTGTTTGTCCTGCTTTCCTCTGCGGGAGGACACAGACAATAAATGAGGACACAGAGAATAAATGAGATTTTTATAGGTAAATGAATGTAACTTGAGACCATACTCATAAGTGAAATACATATATATATATATATATATGGCCTATGAAACACCATTTGGATTTTGATCCTCTAAAATTGTGAGCTAAATAAACCTCCTTTTCTTTAGAAGGAGCCTGTCTCAGGTATTTTGTGATAGTGATGAAAAGCTAATACCACTACCAGCTGGTATCTCATAAATAATAGCAATATATTTCTTGCAGATCTGGCGGCTGGAATGGCCAAGCAGCACTCCATAGTATAAAAGTACCACATCTTTTTTATCCATTCCTGATAGGCATTTAGGTTATTTCCAAGATCTAGCTATTACAAATTGTGCTGCTATGAACATGGGTACACATATGTTGCTGTGGTATGATGATTTTACTTCTTCTAGGAAGATACCTACAAGGGAACTTGCTGGTTCAAATTGGACCTCCAATCGTAGTTTTTTGAGGAATCTTCACACTAATTTCCAGAGTGGTTGCACCAGTCTACACTCCCACCAACAATGGAGAAGAGCTCCTTTTTCCTCACAGCCTTGCCAGCATTTGTTATTGGTCAATTTCTTGATAATATCCATTCTTTCTGGGATGAGGTGGGATCTCAGTGTTGTTTTTATTAGCATCTCTCAAAGGACCAGTGATGCTGAACATTTTTCATGTATTTATTTGCTGTTTGTATTTCTGCATCTGAGAAGTGTGTACTTATCTCAGATGGTGGCAATAACTTTAGCATAGAGAAGGAGAAGTGCTTGGGGTTGAGCGAGCTGCTTCCACTTTGGTGGGTAGAGTGGGTGCACAGCCAGCCCAGGCAGTGGGCTGCCCATGAGTCCAATAGCATCATTGCTTGTAAGTATTTGCTCCTGGGGAACATTTGGGGTTTTGTTCTGAGGCAGGGATACAATGATACAGATGGATTAATGGCAAAGAGCGATGAAACAATTCTGAAAAGTTCTAGACTAAAAATCTTGTTTCTGGTAGAAGTGGGCAGAGTATCAGAGATCAGGGCTGGCAAAAGGCATACACGAATCACCTCACCAGAACATTTCCGGATCTACTGAGACAAATCTGGGGGCCCAGGAACCTTCTGTTAATTACACACATTTACCTGTTGCTAGAAGAATCCCTGGAGCACCATTCACATAGAAGGGGACCAAGCCAAGGAGGACCATTGAAAATGGTATAAAGCTTATAAGATAGAAAAAAATGACCACAATATATCTTACTGCACTTGTTATTTTACTATATCCTTAATTATTAATTGGCTGGTGCTTTATCCCTTCAAACCTACTGTTCTGCAAAATCAGGAGCTATTTATATCAGTGCTATAAGACAAAATAAATGAATATGAGTGATATGACAAATTACAAGCTGACATTCATCACATGGAATCCATGGCCTGAATGAAAGGTTGGGGAAATTATGGGTTTCTAGTGAGAAGTCAAGTTTGATTAAGTGTTCTCTGAATAGCTTTGCATTGGAGGGATACCATCTGATACCATCTGTAATTAGTACCTAATTACAAGGACTACCAGTGAACACCGAGGAATCTTCATCCCAGTTTCATGTTGGATATGTTGCTGATTGTCATGGGATAGCAAGGCAAAGGAAGTGGATAACTGTTTAGAACCTCCAGTACAGGAGGAGAGACAAGATGGTGGACTGGTAGGTAGCAGGAGAGAGACCCTCTCTGAGAGAGACAGCTCAAATGCCAGAATAAAACACCCTGGAGAGACCCAAACAGAGAGAGACAGACTCTCACAACCCAGAAAGAAACTAAAGTGCAAAAACCCGCTCGAATATGAGGTCCTGGGGCTACTATTAGTGAAGATAAGATCAGCGAGCACAGCACCCTCCTCGAGACGCCTGAATTCTGCCCGACCTGAACAAGCAATCCACGCCGAAGCGACTGGCCTGAGCCGCCGGAGCGCGGAGCTGAACAGCCCTGCGTGCAGCTCGCCGGGACCGGCTCTGCACATGACCCACCCAGAGGCACCGTGAATTCCCACCACAGCCGCGCTGAAGTCAGAGGTCGGGCAGTCCAGCAGTTCTCGGGGAAGCGGTGAGTGATGGGAATAAGACCCTCCCACGGGAAAGGGGAGACCGACTGGACGACATGTTGGATTTGGGCAGGACAGCCCTAACTCCATAAGGAAGTGGCTTCAGCTCGTTACTCCCCTCGCCAAGGTGATTGGTGGAATCTGCTTGGACTAGGCCACGCCCCTGGCAGGGACCCAGTTACTTCCCTGAGATCAGTGCACACTGATGCAGTGAAGGCCTGCAAAGGTTGACTGGCCCAGAAGGGAGGAGCTAGCATACACTGCCCGTGGGTGAACTCTAATCTCTGATAACCTATTGAAGAGGGCTAAAGCTCCTAGCCTGCGCCCTCTAGAGGAGTCTTAAACAACAAGAAAAGGGTCTGGGAATTACACTGTATAATTGTATGGAAGGAACCAAAAACATGACGAAAGGGAGAAATAAGAAAACACTCCCAGCACCCAACCCTGAGAACATTGATCCAGGAGAGGTAAATACAAAAGAGACTGAGGGCAGCAAAAATGCAACATCAAACACAGCGTTAGCGGACATAAAGAGATATCTTCAAGACCTCGTAAGCAGGACCAAAACTGAAATATTAATTCAAATTAAACAAGAGATAAGTAGATTAATAAAAGAAGGGCTGGGCACCTCTCAAGAAGACACAGACAGAAGAATGGAGGAACACAAATGGAGAGAAAAATTTAATGAAGAATTCAGAAAAAAAACCTAGAATTTATGAAGCAGATTCAAAGGGATTATCAGGAAACTAAAGACTCGATAGAAAGCTGGCAAAACTGCTTGAAAGAAACCAAAGATAGACTATCAAAAATTGAACACAGGCTTGCAATGTGGGGTCATGAAAGGGAAGACCTCTTAAAAATAACAAGGGAGCAGTCAGTAAAGATACAAAGACTGGAAGATGACAAGAGGATCTATGACTTAAGAATAAAGTATGTGGATGAAGAAGCAGGAATCAAACCAGAGGAATTACAAAGGCTATTCACAGAAATTATTAAAGAAAATTTCCCAAGCATAGAAAAAAGAAATGATATGCAGAAGTATGAAGCATACAGAACTCCAGCCACCTACAACCCAAACAGAGCTACACCCAGACACATAATAATCAAGATCCCAGAAATTCAATATAAGAACAGAAT